>PVJI01029484.1:0-15234 GCA_004026765.1 Micronycteris hirsuta
TTGTTGGTTATGATCCGGTTAAAGGTGAGATCATATGGTATTTGTCCCTCACTGCCTGGCTTACTTCACTTAGCATAATGCTCTCCAGTTCCATCCATGCTGTTGCAAAGGGTATAAGCTCCTTCTTCCTCTCTGCTGCGTAGAATTCCATTGTGTAAATGTACCATAGTTTCTTGATCCACTCATTTGTAGATGGGCATCTAGGTTGTTTCCAGCACTTGGCTATTGTGAATTGTGCTGCTATGAACATAGGAGTGCAAAGGTTCTTTTGAATTGTAGGCCAACCTCTTTTTAAACAAAATTCAGTATTTTCTTGTAAAATGAAGCGCTGATAATATAAATCATCTTGTCATCATGAATTAAGCCAAACCGAATCCTGAGTTGCTCATGATTGCTTTTTTATTTCTTGCCAATATTTTTAAAATGCAGGGTAAGGCAAAGGCAAGAGGGGTGGTATAAAGGACCAGAGAGATGAGTTCTGGCTCCCTGTCCCCAGCTTTGTCATCACTTGCCCTTCGTGGGATCTTGAGCGATTTATTTGCCGGTCTGAGCCTTAACTGCCACATCTGTTACTGGAAAGATTTATTATTAGCTGCCAGGGAGGGCTCTTGTGTGGATTAACAAGGCAGGAATCAGATACTGGTCCAGTGCAGAAATAGTATTTCTCTTCTGCTTTCAAGTGTGGTACTGTTGCCACCTGATAAAATCCACACAGGTTAGTGTAGCATTTATTCAATGATTTATTCTCAAATGCATTGATTAGGGCATTGTATATGCCCAGCACTGTGCTACAACGGTCTAAATGCTCTGCTGGAAATTCACCCTTATCCACCCTGGGTCACTTTGCCCAGTCAAATCAAATGATCTCCCCTCCTTTGTGCCTTTCCTTGGGCTCTTACTTCATCCCAAATGTCCCTCCTCATAAATCCACCCATCTCAGAGGGTGCAAATCTTGTGCATGTTTAACCTTGGGTCAGACATCACTTTTCCTGTCACTTACCATGTCCTTTCTCATAGCGTGGCCATCTGAGTCCATGTAGAATGTGAGATAGAAATCCAGCTCACTGGAGCTGGAGGAGCTCCCGCAGTTATCTCATCTAACATCTCAGTTTTCCGATAAAAGAACTGAGACCCAGAGGGGAGGGTGACTTGCCCAAGATCGAGTTGGGGACACAACCGAGGAAGACTCCAGGTTAATACTATTAAGAATCTCCAAAGGGTTGCCTCTAAGTTTTTAAGATGTGAGACTTTCTTATTTACCTTGACAAGTACAACATCTAGTCTAGTGCATGGCATCTAGTAGGTGCTCCATAAATGCTTGTTAAGTGAGTGAATAATAGCAGCAGTGAGTGAGCAAAGGCAGGAGAAAAGGAGTGTGAATGAGGGAGTGAGAGTTAATAAGAGTCAGAGAGTAGGGAAGGAAACAATGAAGAGTAGTGAGATATTGATATCCAGCACTCCAGTCAAGCAGAAATGTGAATAGACAGGCTTCTTGTCTAGTAATTCCAGGATCCAGAAGGCTTCTTGATCTCACTCCTAAGCAGGCCAGCATGTGTCAGTATGAAGGGAGGGTCAGCTCACTGCCTTGCACAGCTGCTGAACTGATGCCTGGCATTGGCCCACCTGCCTTTTGTCACACAGGTTCCCACCAAACTAAAGACATGAGGGTCCACAGCCTCACCCTGCTCTCCTTACTCCTTCTGGCTGCTCAGGTGTTCTTGGTGGACGGCAAAACGGAAGTAAAGAATAGACGTGTCAGCAAAGCCACCACTCTGGGCAAGCCCCAGACTGAGCAGAGAAGCCAGCCACCCAAGTACCTGACCAAAGGCAAGTTTGTCACCCAAGACCAGGCTGACTGCAGATGGGTGGTGACTGAGAAGGAGAAGGGCATTGTCCTGAAGGTTGACTGCACCCGACATGATGAGAAGTTTTCTTGTTTCTTTACTGGCGATCCCACCTTGTGCCTGGAGTTGAACAAAAAGAGCTATTGGAAACAAATTGGTTGGAGCCTGCGCTCTCAGAAGGTCATCTGTGGAGACTCCAAGAGCGTCCTAAAGACCAGGGCGTGCAGAAAGGAATTTCCAGAATCCAATCTCAGGCTGGTGAACTCTACTCTAATTAGGGAGAAATCCATCCAGGAGCCCATGGAGCCGTCTCCCAACAAGCAGAGCACAGCCAAAGAGGCCTCCCTCATGGAGCTTGACAAGGACAAGGAGAACACCCTGTCTGGCCCTGCAGAGTCCAAGACCTTGGGCTCCAATGATCCCGAGTGTCTGGAAGACCTAGACTTGATAAACCGGAAGAAGACAGCCAAGGAGTACTGTGGGGAGATCTGGGGCTCTCTCTGCAAATTCTTCATCAACATGCTGCAGGGTAATTCATGCTAATAAGGTCAAAAGAGAACAGAGTCTATTAGGTGTCATGTCCAGCCGTTCAGGACATCGTAAAGCTCTCCAAGTTCCCTGAACTCTTGTGCTACTAGCGTGTGGGGGGATTGTTTAAGCAAATTTTGTAATTTCTGATTTGTGTTTTGGAGTTTGATTTCTATTCACTTCCTTAGGTGTGATTTTCAGCAGTTGTTTCCCTCGATGTTTCCATGGCTCACAAAGCTTTGTGCATCTGAGCGGTGACAAGACATCTTTGAGCTTGAATGAGCCAGAGGGATGATTTCAGTGCTATGCACTCTCTGCTGAGTTAACAAAGATAATAAAATTCTGTGCATTTTTGAAACATACATTCAACCATTGTTTGGTTTGTCTATATCTAGTTCCAATGGACTTATAAGCAGGGCCCTATATATCAGTGCAAAAAAAAAAAAAAATCTAAGGAATGACTTCCTCTTCCCGACTCATCCCAAGTCATCCCATAAGTGACAGACTCTAAACCCCTCTCTTTACACTTTCATCCCCTTTGTCTGTGGTGTTTGATGCTCACTGTACTGATTTCAAGTGGGGGCACCTGTGCCATGAGGTGAGGCACCTGTCAGAGTCTCACAGATAGTAGGAGGGGAGGCAGGATTTGAACCTTGGTCTGCAAGCCAAATTCACAGGCTGGATAAACACCCTCTACTTGCTCAAGTCAGAGCTGCCCGTTACCAGACACCATAGGTAGGACCCCTGGACCTGGAGGAGCTCATTTCTGGCCTGGGGGAGAGAGGTCTGGGTAAGAACAGTGTCTTCTGATAAAGACTCCAATGGAAAGGATGGGGGTGGGGTAGCACGATAAACCAAAGAGAGGAGGAAGAAACTGCTAGAAGATCTCAGGTTGAGCTTCAAGAAAGAGGTGATACTGGAGCTGGAATCTTAGAGAGAGTATCTTTAGGTAGGAAACAGGGCAGAATGGAGGCAATTAGGCAGATAACAGCATGTATAAAAGCAAAGATAGCAGAAAATCATAGAAGAGGGGAGAAGCCACATGGCTGGAATGTGGTGAGACACAGGGATGGCACCGTGGTTAGTCATTTACACATTAGTATGAAGCATCTGAAAATGTTTTAATGCAGTAGCTGGGGAAAGAGAACAAACTCTCCCCATCGCCTTGTCACTATTCCACAAAGAACAAAAAGTGAGGAGCCAGAGTTGGTGAAAGCACACGGTGCTTTGGAGCCTCTTCAGAGTAGGTGGCAGGGAGAAAGGACCAGTGGGGTGGAAGGGTGTCCTCACTGTCCTACCAGGACCTATACTGAGCATTGTCAGTGGCCAATCCAGAGTGTGACAGCCTCAGAGCACATTTGAATGTCACCATCGTCATCATCATCATCATCAACACAACATTTATCTCTCACTTTCTATGTCCGGGCACCGTGCTAACCTTTCCCATGGAGTGTACATGTATTCATTCATTCACTCAGTCATTTAACACATACTTTATTGAGCACAGACTCTGTCAGACTCTTCTAGGAGCTGGGCATACCGCAGTCCACAAGAGATGGCTGTCCTGTCCCCATGGAGCTACCAGTGGAAAACTAGTGATAAACTTGCAAATACACAAATGTCAAAGAAGAACGGTAAAGGAGAAGGAGTGGCTGGAAGGGATGGAAGACAACCAGTTTTAGATGAGGCCGTTGAAGGAGGCCCCTCTATGGAGGTGACTCCTGAGTCTGGACCTAAATGAAGTGAGGACTCCAGCCAGGCGACGCTCTTGGGTAAGGGCGCTCTAAACAGAGGGACAGTCAGTACACATCCCCTGACATTAATTAACAAGCTATAAGCTCCTATTACATGCCAGGTGTCATTCTAGGGGAAGGAAATAACAGCAAACAAAAAAGAAAAATAATTCATTTTTTGTGGCATTTGTATTTCAATAGCTGGGTCATGCTTGACATGTTCAGAAATATCAAAGATGGTAGAGTCATGGTTGGAGAGACCTGACCTGTGAGCCTTATCCCTGTCCCCTTAGAGAACGGCCCTAAGAGCCCAGACCCTCCCCTTGTCCTCTGGCCACAGGAGCACCGTCTCTTTTCGCCTGCACAGATGGCCAGCCCTCTGCCCCCGGCCCACTCACATATTTCACCTCTACGCAGTTCTGAAATAGGAAAATGTTTCCAGGGGTCATCAAACAATAGCCCTGTTCTGATCTGGATGATGTAAACCCAGAGCACCAGCCAGACCAGACGAGTGGGAAGCCTTCTTAGGGTCCCTTCCAGCGTATAAAATTGATGGTTCTAACTCACGCATGGTGCTGGCCACTGGGGAACTGGGAGGAGGCTTGTTTCCGACGGGGTGAAGTTGGCAGGACCTGGGTCAGAGATTTGTCTCTGCTGCTTCCCAGCTGAGGTCCCTGGATCAATTGCTGAACTGTTCCGAGCCCCAGCAATCTCATCTTGGCAAGGGGGCTAATGAAACCATCTTTAAGAGCTGTTGTAAGACACACATTGATCAGTAAATCTTGAGTACCCAGACCCCTATCCAGTGCTCACATAGTAGGTGTTCAACATAAGTGACAGTCTGAAGTCCAGAGTGCAAGACTGGCTGTGGAGGGAGGTCAAAAAATTCTTACGTAAACTCTTTAAAAGTGTAAGTTTTCCTCTTTAATGTGATAAACAAAGAGGAACGGCCATTACCAACCACCTACTAGGTTCCAGTGGCCTTGCCCCATTCTCTTAAATCCCCCCAACAGTTCCGTCCGATAGATGTTATTGTCCTCATTTCTTAGGTACTAAAACTGAGGCTCAGAGAAGCTGAGCAACTTGCCAGGGTCTCAGAGCCTATAAGAGGCACAGTCTGTAAGCGAGAAATCCGGGTCTGGAGGTCTCCAAGCCCTTTCTGCTGCACGATTTTTTCATCCGATGAGAGGAAAGTGACATTTGTGGTCTTTAGACATGAGCCAGGCTATAAAGCAAACAGGGTGCATCAGTCCCTTTCATGTTCTTTGATCAAGAAAGTTCCAGAAGCTAAACTCTCCATTCCTGCTCAGTCTTCTCTCATAGTCACAGCCTAAGGGGATGTTTTAAGAACACAGTAAAAAAAACATATAAAGACACCACAGATTGTCTGTCTAGCTTGGCACTCCCCCTTTTCTCTCTGAGGACTTTCTGGATACAAAGCGGAGGAGCCAGCTTGTGTGTATGTGGTGGTGTCCCTTGCTAGCAAGAGACGGAAACCTTTTCACGTAGGTACAAGGAGCTGCAGGATGGCATGTCTGCACCCCCAGAGCCACTCAGTAGCAGGAACATCTGTGTTCCTTGTGAAGCCACACCTCGGCAAAACAGGGCCTCCCTCCTCTGGCAGCCCGGGGCGTGTTGTAGCTCACATCCACAAGGGTGCTGACTTGAAGCTCTGGAGTCCAGCACATCTCACCCGGCCTTCTACCTGCGCCCCCCCCCTTTCCCAGCCTCCCTCCTAAATTGTTTTTGGCAGAAGAAGCAAAGGAGGTGAAGTGCCCATGCAAATGCAGGGCCAGTTGTCCTCCCTGATGTTAACGTTTATAAGGCCTCACATCCCGTGCTCACTCACCTTGAAACCTCTCACTCAAAAACATAGGCAACCCTACCAAGTAAGGGATCAGGATGGAACGTGGGGAGAAGATTCTAGAGAAAGGCTGTTTTGGGAACTGGTGAGTTTGAGGCGGGTTATTCAGGCCACGTTCCCATCAGATAGCTGGGTACGTGGATAATAACCCAGAAAAGACGGTCTCCATTGTGTCTATCACTGTAGCCCGGACCCCTGGGTGCAGCCCGGCACGTAACAGATCCTCAGTAAATATTGACTGAGTGGATACAAGAGGAGAGAAATCATGACACGGGAAAAGCTTGAGTAAAAGAAAACTGGGTTGGAGTTTCTATTTGTGGGACCTGAGACAAGTCATTTGTTTTTTTCTGTCTAAGCCTCAGGTTCCCTTTCTAAAAGTGGATCTAAGTATACGCATCCAATAAGAATTAGACATGGTTTAATTACAGTCTAAAACATGGGTCTTACACAGTGGATTCTCATTAAGATTTTGTTACAATTGAATGAGTGAATGAATGAGTCAATTAGCTGAGAGAGGAGAAAAGAAGATGATTTTCTAGAAAGGCTACATGAGACTCAAGACACATCACGCCAAGGACCTGAGTGTCACCGGAGCCTACCTACTCCTCATCACCTCCCCAAGACCACCCTCTGCCTAACAGCTGTGCAGGCCTCCCACACTTGGACTGGCCAGAAGCATTTTCCATGAAGTAGAAAAAGGTGAGGACAAACCTGGCTCTTTAGGGCAACCTTTAAGATTTTCTTAACCTGCCTCCCAGTTTACTTCCCACAGCTCCTCCTGCTTATCTTCCTCCTTCTACAGCTTGAGTGCTCTGGGACCAGGGTTTGGCAAAAGCAAGAGTCCAAGAACCCAGACGAGCCCCCAAGAACAGACACCACTGCAGTCGGGGATGCGTGAGGCTGGAGCGCTCAGAAGCTAGGAACAAGGGAAGGCAAGGGTCAGCTTCAGAGCAGCAGCAGGTGTGAGGGCCAAGCAGCACACAGTGGTCACTTATCAGTTACCTCCTGTGTGCCAGGGGCAGTGATTCCAGCCTTGGCTGTGAGCTCGAATCACCCCGGGGCCTTTAGAAACCCCTAATGCCCAGGCTGCTTTCAAACCAACACTGTCAGAACCCCACCAGTGGGCAGCTCAGGGATTTTTCAAGCTCCACAGCTAACTGCAGTGTGGAGCCAAGGCTGAGATCCCAGCATGATCTCCTTTCACCCTCAAGACCATCCTATTGTCAAGACAAGGAACTGGGGGTGCAGGGAGGTGTGGGATTTGCCAGGTCAGAGTTCATTAGAGGCATAGTATGGAATCTCCCCCAGGCAACCTGCCTGCAGAGCCCATACTCCAGGGATAAATACAGACTCGAGGGCACTCACTATGTAGCAGAAAAAGCAGGAGCCTGGGTTTGAAACCACTGCCCCCTGTGTCTTAGGGGCCTTGGCAAGTCATTTCATTCTTCTGATTCTTTCAGTCCTTGTCTGCAGAATGGAGGGATATTATCATCTCTACAGAGTGTTGGGGATTCAATGCAATGCTGTCGATGAAGCCCCTTGCAGGGTTTCTGGCCCATAGTTCCATGCTCGCTCATTTATCCTTTTTATTAAACCATGTGGCCCAAATGGGTGGGTCAGCAGCTGGGACCGGCAGATACCAAGAAGGGAGCAACATAAACAAACGTCCACTGTTGGAAAATTAGATTGCTGCTAATTGTTTGTTATTTTAAACAATTCTGTGAGAAACCATCCTTAAAGATAAATCCTTTTTTTTAAAATTAGGCTTTTTTTCTTCAGGAAAAATTCTTAGAAAGTAGACTGCAAAGTCCAACACTGTGCTTCTAAATGAAGCTTTTTATTATTTTAAAGCCCAAAAATTCATAAGTAAAGGGACGAGTGTGGTAAATGTCTGAGTAACCTTCACCCAGTTTAAACAACTCTCAACTTGTGCCGATCTCATTGCTCCGATAAAAGGTTTCAATTATCCTCTCGCCTGAATTGTTTTGAACCAAATCCCAATGACACATCATTTCATTCATAAATATTTCAACTTGTATCTCTAAAAGATAGGGCAAGAACAGGCATGTTTTTAAAGCTCTTGGAACATACTCCCAAACCGCCTGCCAAAATTTTTTGCAGCAATTTCTATTCTATTCCTGCCAACAGCATAGGAATGTGGCTGTGTCTCCTCGCTTTGTCAACCTTGGGTGTTCCGGTTCAGTGTCCAGTTGAGGTGGTGGGGCTGGAGGTGAGAATTAAATACACGAAAGTAAAGTGCGGTTACAATAATATTGGAACCAGTTACAAAAATATTGGAAAAGCTAAAAGGGCAAACAAAGCACAGGGAGCCAGCCCCACAGCCAGGAGCTTCCTATCGGCAGCCCTAGGGCTGGAGAGACAAAGCGAGCAGGCAGAGTGACTGAGTTCAGGGGCCAGGGCACCCAGCTGGAGCTGGGCCACTGGGGGGACGAACCCTCTGAGGGGAACTGGAGTCAAAGCTGCTGGACATGCCACCAGAAAGAGAGAGAGAGAATGTCCTGACTTCTTCCCTCCCTCAGTTCCACTGGCCAATCCTAACCCGATGACCAAAGGAGTCTGGGAAGTGAGTTTGGTCAGCTCCCCAGCCGCACCCCACGAATACAGCGAATGGTGTGGCAGGAGAGGATGGAGAATGATCTGCGAGCCAGGTGCCGGTGGAAGCACTCTGAGCACTGCCGCGTTTGTTTAGCTTCGTTCCTTAACGTGAGCTACTTAGGGCCCCCAAATGTCTGCAAGTCGTGAGCAAAGGCGTGAGACTGACAAGTGTAAAGTGGAGACTACAGAGCGAGGAGAACGTGGTGGGGAGAGAATGCAAATTAGTGTGACCCATTTTGAGGGGAAGCTGTTACTATTTCTCAAAATCAAAAATCATAAGCCCTTTAGCCAAGTCATTTCCCTTCCGGAGATTTACGGACATGTACTTGCACATAACCAAGGTGGATGGTGGGGATGCTCCTTATAACAGCAAAACAGTGGAACCCGCAGACATACCAGTAGGACTGGCTGAAAACCATGAAGGGGTTCGTTGGAATGATTTTAAGAGATGCGGCTAAAGAAATAAATATTTTTAAAAAAAAGTGTGCATAGCCTGCTACCATATGTTTATACATTAATATATGTATAAAACTTGTCTCAAATTGTACATACTTTCTGTTCAAATCACTGGCACTTGCCTTTGGGGAGAGAAAACAGAAGATTGGAGTAGGCGAGAGCCCTACTGCCGCCCCTTTGTACTTTTTATACTTGTTCACTGTGCTTTATCTTAGGGTGAACCAGATGAAATTGCTCAAGTGGTATTACTTTTGACCCACAAAACAACAATTTCATATGGTCTGAACTAACACTTCTTTTTCAATGAAACAAGCACCTACTTTTCAAAAGATCAACCAAGGAGCTGTTACAGTGGAGTGTGAATTTGGAGTTGACAGTTTCAGTAAAGTAAGAAGGTGACCCAAGGCTGTCACCTGCCCGGTGGCAGGGTGGTTTCATGTCCTCTCAGAATTAACATAGAAAAGCCAGGGTGACATCTCATGAACTCAGATCTTTCCGAAGAGTTTACAGGAAGGGCTCCTTGATTCTCAAGACAACATCGGCCCTTTAAGAGGCTTAAACTGAGGGCAGTTTGGGGCTCTGTGTGCTTCTCCGTGAACTCCGAGTGCTGCCAGAGGTGCGAGACAAACCAAACTGGGAAGCCAATCCTCCTGTCACCAGGCAGGCCACTGTTTGAGGAGCCCCTAGCCATCTGTCCCCAAGGCTTAATACAGATTTCTTCACATTGAAAAACAAAAGGCAACTTAAGCAATCTTGACAGCTTCTGATGAAAAATACCACGAGACCCTTCACATTCCAGAGCTTGCCAGGGATGGGAGACTGGGAGGCTTTGGTCGGAAGTGGTCCTCAGACAGGTGACTAGACTGGTTCCTGTTCACCAGGAGCGTCTCACGGGGCGGGCACTGCCGCCGGGACACAATGTGTAGGAGCGGGTAACCACAGCATGAGGAAAAGCAGGGGCTTCAGTGGAGCACCGAGAACCTTAACTGCATTCCTCATACCACCCCCCAGGACGTGGGGGGTGCCCTGTGCCTATTTTACAGGTGAGACAAATGAAGCTCCAGGAGGTTAAATGTCTTAGAAACAAGGTCTGACTTACTCCAAAGCTCGTTCTCCTGATGGTCACCCTGTTTGTGACAAATGCTAAAGACGACAGCCAATGACAGATGATGCCAGCTGGGAAAGGCTGATGCTGCGCAGGTGTCCTGTGTTGGGCGAGAGTGGGTCTGGGTGGGGAGGGTGGTTGGCAGCCCACATGGCCCTGTCATTCTCCTGCTTCAAACCCCAGTGGCCCCCTATTGCCTCAGAGCATGACTTACAATTAGGATAGAGAACAGGAGGTGCTCTGGGCTCCGCCTACGTTGCCCATCCCCTCTCTTCCCACCGCCTCCACCCGCTGCTAGACATGGTTGCCCAGCAGAACCCAACCCGCTCCCTCTCCGGGGTTCTCTGTGCCCTCCCAAGCCTTTGCCCATTGCATGCGCTCAGTTCTTGCCTGGATCACCCTTCCCCAGACTGTGCACATGGCCAACTGGAAGACTCCTTCTTCCCAGTGCTCCTTCCCCCTCTCTCAGCTCCCTTCCCATCCCCAGCTGAGCAGGACTCCTTTTCTTGGATTCCTCTTCCCAAGTGTCCCCTCAAGTCTGGCATCCCTTCTTCTCCTCTCCTTCCCCCTCTTCTTATTGCCTCCTTCTGTCTTCTTCCTTCCATCTTTTATTCCCTCGTTCTTTCAATGCCTATTCCATACCACTTTTTAAACTGCATTTGGAGAATAGAAATTGAATAAGAAAAGGCCCTTTTATTCATGGAGCTCATTGTCAAGAGCAAGAGGCCGTGGAGACCAAAGATGCACACACAGTCACCGAAGTTTCTACATGCCCAGCGCTGCGCAATGCATTCAGTGCACGTCGCTTCACCTCACTGACACTGCAGACCTACATGGCAGGGACTCCTGCGTTTCAGAGGGGAAAATTGAAGCAGGATCAGGGTTCAAACCCAACCTATCAGTGACCAAGAATAATACCCCTTGTTCAGACAGTTTTGGGAAGTCAATGAGATGTAGAATTACCTGGTGACAGTCCATGAAAGGTGCTGCACTGCAGGCATCTGCAGTGGTGATGGGGCTTCCCGTCTGTACATGGAGCCCAAAGACCCAAGAATGTGCTGAGGGGAGGACGGTTGACAGAATGATCGCTGAATGTCTCTCACGTCAGCTGGACTGCGAGCTCCATGAAACCAGGGACCGGGTCTGCCTTACCTCTGAATCCTCAGCACATAAATATTTGGTTATTAATTAAAAATTATTCTCGACTGAGAATTATTGACTGGCTATTGCCAACCAAACTACTGAATCCCCCCAAAGTTTGTGTTTTTCGTCTGTAAAGACCCCACGTCCTAGGGTCCTGATAGCTAGGGGAAATACGAGGCGCCGAGCGAGATGCCAGGTACAGAGAGGTGCTCAGGGAACCAACCCGTTCTCAGGGGTAACTTCCTATTTGCAGTTGAATTTTTTTTTTTTTGGCAAATACAAATCCAGTCTCCACACCCAAGCTTCAGGGGGCAGGAAAAGGCCCTCTCACTGTGCATATCTGGGTAGGAGAAAACTGGGAAGAGTGATGGCTAAAATTGGTGACTAATGACTGGGTCACTGCGAATGTTCCGCAAGAGCTTTTTCCACCTGAGTTCTTTTCATCCTTAGGACTCCATGTGTCTTTGAAGCTCAGAATGAAGAATGTCTATAGGACTCTAGGCAATGGGGGGCCCGATAAGGTTTCCAAGGAGGGAAGAATAGAAATGTTAAAGTTTGAGAGGTCAATGCAAGCTACAAAGTGGTGCTGGGGATCAATGACGATGGGGATCGAATGCAGGTTGCATTTGCGATAGGAGAACCTGAAAACATGGAGAGCCATGGAAGAGATACCGGAACAGTCAGGACTTAGGATGGCGGTGATGGGCAGACAGGGCAAATCTAAAGAGACGCTTTCATGCAATAAACACTAACTGCATATCCACTCTGTGCCAAGTGCTGTGCAAGGAAGGCACTAGAGGCACCACGATGGATAAGAACCACCCGACGGTGGAGGCACTTCCAGTCCTTGTGGGTGAGACAGACGTGAATGACAATTCCTCGTAGGAAACAAAGAGAATTAACAAACCTTGAGCTTGCATGTAGCCACTGGACTTGCTTTGGCCAAAGAAGTAGTAATGAGCATGTCGTTGGGCAGCCTCTGTTCTCACCGCTGTGCCCGCCTAAAATACTTAATACTTAGTTGTATCTACAAAAAAATAAACCTGCGACCTCCCATTAATGAGGGCCTACACTGTACTGAAGATATGATGGAGCATCGTGGCATTGGACACCACACAGCCAGGTGTATTACCTGTGTGCATTCAATGACAGCCCGCCTCCCCCCACCTGCGCTCGGACCACCATGGCTCATTGCCTTGTTCCCTGGCGCCCACGCTTCCCCTGCTCCCCACCCCCTATATTTTCTAAAGCTCTCCCTTTTCTTCCTGCAAAGCAATTTAGTTCTCCCTCCTAGCCTCTCAGAGTTTTCAGTCCAGCACATATCACAGCTCTAGGCAGATGGTCAACCCCCCCTTAGAAATCACCCCCTTTCAGAGAGGAAGCAGGTGGTGAATGTAACCGTCAGTTTTTTCCGTCTCAGTCTGTTATCTCTCCTGACACCTCACAGAGCGGGTCATTGTGGCTTCAGCCAACCCATTGCCTACCCTTCTTTCTACCTTTTGTTCTCTTGAAGGCTCTCAAGGGAACAAAGCAAGTCATTCACCTCATGCCTGGACTCCTCTTACTCCTGGTCAGACACCCTCCCTGCTTCCTGTTGGCTTTGCTCTGTCATTTAAGACACGTTTGTCTGTTTTTGCACCTGGGCCAGGTCAGCCTCCCCAGGTTCCGTGGCATCCATCCCTCGTGAACTTGCCAGCCTCAGGGATTGGTAGCTCTCTCTCTCTCTGCTTCCACTCACCACTTCCAGGAGTGCAAGGGGTGTGGGGGATGGACTAGAGGCTCCCGCTGGGGCTCCAGCCACCTTTCCTCTCGCAGATGGTCTGCAGAAATCAGCTCCTGATGCCAGGACTGTACAGATAGAATTCACATCCCCAATAAAAATGAAATAACGGCTACTTATACTCTTTCTAGCAATGGTAAAGCAACCATTAAATATTGCTGGTGTTTTTTAAAATAGAAATGAACAAAACAATGTTGAGTGAATGACATACCACACTAATGAAGCGTGTCCATTTGCCAAATGAGGTTGGGATGCTTTTCTACCACTTGTCCCAGATGTGAAGCAGCTGCCTGGACCCTGCCGCACCCTGGCAGCCCCTGGGGAAGGAGAAGGTCCCCGTGTCCGATGCCTGGAACCGCAGTCCTGTCCTCACCTCGCTTAGGCGTCTTCAAGGCTCCCCAGACTCTAGACAGAGGCCTATGACAAAGCCCCTCTGGCCAGAAAGAGGCATGTGTGAGCCCGCTTCATCTGCCTCGTCAGCTGGGGTCCAAGTTCAGTTCAGAATGGAGCCGGGGTGGGGGCGGCGGGGGCTGTGGTGGGGGAGAGTGTGCCCAGAGCAAGCCCAGCGGTGGCATCGGTGACAGCTCGTCTTCTCAGGAAACAAAGTTGACAAACCTTGAAGCAAGTCCATTGACCTCTGTGCTCGGTGTGCCCTTCTTCTGGAAAACAAACAAACAAACAAACACCAAAGTGAGGGAAGGAGAAGACGCACCACCTGCAGACGTTCCTACACAAGGCCTTCTGGTTCCAGAGACAGTGCTGGCGGAGTGGTGTCTCCGTTAGAGAGTAAGGCGTAAAGCCCCAACCCTGCTGCTCTGGACTGAACAGGAAGGAGGACAGTGGGGACTCCCATCCAAGGCGGGCATGAGGACTCGGGGCATCTTGTACCTTCGAAGTGGTCACCTGCTGGGGGCCACAGAGCTTGCAGAGCCACCGTTCTGAGCCCATGACAGAGCCAAGCCACTGCCCCATGGTACTAACCATGTTTTTAATTTTATATATATATATATTTTTAGTTCTTCCTTCTTTTTTCTTTTTTTGCTCAGTCCCTCTACCCTCTATGTTTCCTGATGCTTTGTCATCTCGGGGCCTGGCTGACAGTGAGTGTCTGCACTCCCAGGGCTGACCAATGTCAAGGGATAATAGAAGACCCACCTGCAAGAGCTCCTTTCACATGCAAACCCCACCCCCCACACCTCCCTCACTGGGCTCTCAAGGGACTCTTTCACTCCAGGCTAAGATTCCCACACCCTCATCATGCCAGAGCCAGGCACCAACAACCCGCACCGTCCCCACACCTCAGAGCCTGCTGACGCTATTCAGACTACCTAGTTCTGAGCCTCTTAGCCTGCCTCACCCATGGCCTCCTGCAGAAAACACAGTGCAGGTTCCTGCTCCTCTCTCTGCCTCCTGACCGACCTGGCACTTCCTCGTGCGACCAGTTAAGGTGCTGTGTGCCCCCTCCTTTGCGACAATGTGGGTAGTAACACACTATTTCTCCAGTGGCAGCCGTCTCCTGGTCTGTGGGCCTCACCCCACCTGAATATGAATGAAATCTACGTTTTAAAACACCAGCCCTGGGGACAGGGGGCTGGGAGTGGTGTGGAGAGTATGTGAACGTTGCTTAGTGTTGTCTTGGATAGGGGCAAAGAGTCTCTAACTAGTCTCAGTCTTTGTGTGTCCTGAAACTTCGGTCTGGCCAGAATTAACAGAATCAGAGTAAGGCCTGGGGAAGAAAGGTAAGTTACTGATAGTTTGACAGGTCCTATACAGAGAGAATTAGTGAGGGTTTCTCATTGTTCTTGTTTTGCATTGAAGTTTGTCAGAATCCAAAGTTTACCCATGTTCTTAAATGACAATTGTCCAGCACACAGGACCAGAAGCATAAGATCGGGGTCAGAAAGCCCCACTCTTCCTCCTGTGCATCTCCTCTCCTTTCCCACTGCTCCCACACTCAACACTGCAGACACCAGACCTGTGTGTTTGCCCCACACCGAGCAGTTCAGTGACACCAGCTAGGTGCCCTACCATTTAACTCAGGGGAGTCGCACCATGAGACCATCCCTGACTTCAGATGTAAATGACAAATAGGTTACCCACACCTCTGTTTGATTTGGCTACAAATCAGAGTTTCCCATGACCTCTTCCTCAGGTTCTATTAACTT
>PVJI01029485.1:0-14847 GCA_004026765.1 Micronycteris hirsuta
AGAGAAACTGACCATCACTAGTCGTCAGGAAAATGAAAATTAAAACCACATTGTGATATCACCTATACTTGTCAGACTAGCTATCATCAACAAATCAGTGAACAACAAGTGTTGGTGAGGATGTGGAACAAGGGGAACCTCATGCACTGCTTGTGGGAATGCAGATTGGTGCAGCCACTATGGAAAACAGTATGGAGTTTCCTCAAAAATTTAAAAATAAGACTACCATATGACCCAGAAATTCTACTGTTGGGTATTTATCCAAGGACATCCAAAATACTAGTGAAAAGATATATACAACCCTATGTTCATTACAGCATTATTTAAAATAGCTAAGATATGAAAACAACCTAAGTGACCATTGAAGACAAATTGATAAAGAAGATATGGTTCATACATATGATGGAATATTATTCAGCCATAAAATAGAATGAAATCTTGCTATTTTTGTGACTTGAGTAAACCTAGACCATATTATGTTAAGTGACATAAATCAAAGTAAGGCAAGACAAGTAACATATAATTTCACTTATATGTAAAATTTAAAAAACAAAATAAAAGAACATACAAAATAAAACAAACCTGTAGATGCAGAGAAAAAAAATTGATGGTCACCAGATAGAAGAGGGATTGGAGGACAGGTGAAAAAGGTGAGAGGGATTAAGAAGGACAAATTGCCAATTACAAAAATAGTCAAAGTTGTGTAAAGTACAGCATAGGCAATACAATCAATAATATTCTAATAACAATTATTCATGGCATCAGATGGATATGAGACTAATCAGGATGATCAATTCATAAGGTATATAAATGTCTAATCATTAAGTTGTACATCTGAAACTAATATAATAATATTGTATGTCAACCATAATTAAATAATAAATTTAAAAAAAATTCTATGGTTCCAATGACCTCATTTGTATTCAAAGATGTTGTCGTATGGTCCTCTATTGGTCTTCAAGGGCACATGAAGTACACTGCTCCTTTCCTTCTTTTGATGATAATTTAATGCAAAATGCACTTGTGCTAACAGAGTACCTACTAATCCACCTGGCATATGGGGACAAACACCATTCTATAGCATCTGGAATATTAAGGTAACGAGTCATCTTACCTCATGAAAGTGTAATTTTGTGATCTGGATGACAGAAAGCTGATGGAAACCTGCATGCCATTATACTTATGATTCCTTTCAATGGATACAGTAGACCCATCAAGAAAACTTTGATATTTTCAAACACAAGCACACATTTAGCACAGAATTGAATTTTTGTTAAATTATGATTCCGAAATAGGCACTTAAGATGTTAACAAAATGTTTACATCTTTTGTGGATCCCAAGGAGGAAACCACTAAGCCATGTTTAGTCTCCTGCCACCATTGTTGTACCTCATTCTTCCACAGGCCAAACTGAAAACTCACATCCTTGAGATAATTTCTTGTTTTTCAGTATCATGCCATGCATTTGAAAAAAGAACACTTTTCTTACCCTATTTCTACCACACATGAGAAGGGACTTGTGTGGCTGTGTTTGCATTTGTTGGAGACTAAGGGCCTCACCTACAAAATGAGAGTGTCAGATAAATTGTTGCGTGATCTCCATGGCCTCTGATTGTTCCCGGATAACTTCTTCTTTCACCCACAATTAGTGCTTTAAAAAAACTTACTCTTATTTGCTCCCTGAATTACTTATATTAATTTATTATAAGTACACGTTTCTTTTACTTTTAACACTAAGCTCAGTTATGGCCAATGACCATGTCCTAGGAATATTTGTTTTGCCTACTTAAGCCCGGACATTGTAGTTGAATGCAGTATGTCCCCACTGGCTTGAAGACCACGTGGAATAAAGATACTCTAAAATATTAAATATTGAAATCATGAGCAAGCTGGAGCTCAGAATAATTTTACTTCAATACTCTGTATGACTAAGAAGTAAAGCCTAATGATTTCTAAAATGAATAAAGATAGAGGCTTAATTTTCTTTAATGTTCTAGGTTAATGTATATGTTTAAAAGCATAAATCTCTTTTTAGATTTTGATCTCTACTTTGAAATAGACTGGAGAGCTTCCTACACTTGAACTTGAAACATAGTTATGTGTATTACTTTACAAAATCAAGGTAGAAAGATGCACCATCATTGTCAGAAATAAAGTCATGAAACTTTCTATGACCTGTGAATGGAACGAGAAAACATAGTGAAGATTCAAGATGATTCCTGTCGTCTGAAGTGCTTGCTAGTATCCACAGAAATCTTTGGGTGACATTTTCTTAAATTCAGTAAATAGAAATATAATTTTTACATATTATAAAAAACTTTTAATTTAAATTTATTTGCAATAAACTTTCAAGGACAATGATATAATTATCTAGAGTTCATAGATCTTTGAATGACCTACCAATTCTATTTCTGACTTTATATTATTGAAGAACTCATGTGAACAGAGATTTGTATTGTATAAGGATGTTACCTAGAATATAATTATCTTTAGTAATAAGTCAAATTCTCATAAATTGGTAAATATACAAATAAAATTTAGTGCATGTAAAGTGAAACAGTATAGGGAATATAAACAATCATTCAACCTATATAAATAAGAAATTTCAAAATATAATATAGACTAAATAAGATATGGGATGATAGATGATAGTTTAAGCTACTTATGACATGTAAACAATAAGACAATTATAAAATCATTTATGATTAATATGTTATACATCTCTATATTATATATGATTTACATATATTACATGATTAAATATTATTTTCTTATACAATATATGTTATTTACATATATAACATACATGTAAAATATATATGTATATAACAGTTAAAATGGATTAAAAGAGATTAAGAGATTCTTTCATAGTAAGAATTCTTTAAAAGAAGGAAGGAGATTTGGATTTAGGGTAGGAATAAAAGGGGACTTCTGATATATTTATATTTAAGTAATTATGTACCTATTTTAAAACGACCAGAAACAAGTAGGAAATTCATTCTCAGTCATGAGGTTATATGTTTGCAATATTTTTCTTTTGTACCTTTGTAATTTGAAGAAATGGGTTTTCAGAAATGTTAGAGTAGTGCTGTTAATTCTATGCAAATTATTCTTTTTCTGTTTAGAATTTTTTGTAAGATTTTATTTATTTATTTTTACAGAGAGGAGAAGGGAAGGAGAAAGAGAAGGAGAGAAACATCAATGTGCGGTTGCCTCTTGCTTGCCCCATTCTGGAGACCTGGCCCATAACCCAGGCATGTGCCCTGACTAGGAATCAAACCTGCAACCTTTTGGTTCACAGTCCAGCACTCAATCCGATGAGCCACACCAGCCAGGACTGTTTAGAATTTTTTTAAAAATCACTAACACTAAAAAGAAGCAACCACAGGCTAGTCACATTTTGAATCTAGAGCCATGAACACAACTTCGTAACAATCCATGTCCAGACAAACTTCTCTGATGTCATGATTTGGCTTACTTTGACAGAGGTGATAGACTCCAACATGGTAAGGCTTTTCCTACAATTTGATAGGTTCCTAAATATCCTTAAAAGATAAAGAATGTCAGTGTCAAGAACACTTTTCTAAGTGACTAACAGATAGGAGGCCTAAGCCCTCATTCATACCATCCTTTTATCCCCTTACTCTGGGAAATGGGATCAGTCACCAATGATCTCTAAAATAGGACTTCCAACTTGTATAATTCTACTTTCCTGTGAGACTCAGTAATGTCCGTGGTAGATCCCATTCACATCCAGGTTAGGGGCTTCCCTATATTACAAGTGATTTCTGTGGACCTAACATTTCACATTTTATTTATTCAGTTCTTAAAATATTCCTAAAATGTAGGTACTGTTTTCTCCTTTATTGCAATAATGAACCAGGGCTCATGGAGGTAAAGTCTCAATTAGAATACAGATCTTGTCTAATGACCAACCATATTTATTATATAGGAAAGTGTTTTCAGTGCTCACATCAAACGAACAAACAAAAACTCATCACCAGAATTCACAGTGATTTAAATGTTATTATACAGGTGTTACCTTTTTATCCCTTATGATTTAGCTGCCTAAGAAACAAGGGTGACAAAGTATAACTCAGTATTCACTAAAGGGGCACAAGAAAGCTGGTGTTTTAAAAAATAATCTCTTTAGGTGAAATTAATAGATCTACCCTCAACTCTACCCTGTTGAGAATCTGATTTAGAGAGAAAAAGGTTAGAGGCATGGCTCTTTAAACACATTGTCATCATCTAGTGACTCTGTAAATAGGCAAATGACAAGGTGACTGAGCAAATGCAAAGCCTCCTACTTCTTTGAAAGCCGGTAGGTATTTGCATACTTTTACCCAAGCCAAGGGAGCAGTTGTGTCTTAAGTATTGTCTGCTTGGGCACCAAACCTCACACATATCTATTCCTCCTGTTGAGTATAATTGAACCTCATTTGATGGCAAAGTGGGGAAACAGTTCCGGAAAGCTTCTGGGACTCATCTCCACAATTAACTTCAAAGATAACTCTACATGGAGAAAGGTAAAATTATGGCAAAAGAATCAGGTCAGTTAAAGTAGTTGGCTTTTGGAGCAGATAAAGTATTTAAAGAAACAAAATAAAACCATAATTTAACTATATCTTTGAAAGGGGCATTTTGGGAAGTTTTTAATTTGATGTCAAAATAAATTTCTTGCAAACATATTATAAAACTTTAGCTATGTTCATTTTAACTAATGGTATAAGAGATATATAAAGTTTTCTTTTTAGCAATTTACATATTTACTTAAATAAAAAAGAAAATTAAATAGACCTGTATTCTAAACTCTGTTTGCCCTTGTTAAATTATGTACTGAGTTACCCAATTCTATATTTTTAAGGTTTCTTTCTTATTTTACTGAAAAGATGGGTCATATTAAAAATATCTGTTTACCAAAGACTAATCCAGCACTCAAAACACATATGTCTTAGTTAGTTACCAATCCAATTAAATCTGAGTCTCTGGGTTTAGAACCCAGACAACTGGCATTTAGAAATCATACCAGGTCCAGTCACTTCTAATATGCAGCCAGCAAGGAGAGCCACTGACACAGTATTTGTCATCACACTGACCGTTTGAAGCTTGACACCTTGCTCAAGTTTACAGTGCTGATATTCTCTCCACAAGCATCTCCAGACAGCGGAATATATTTTATCACAAATATAAAAGTGATCAGCTAAACCTTTCTGAGAGTACTCAACTATATCTGTTGCATTAAAAGTGAATTTAAGAAAAGATGGATTAATTCCAAAGAAGAGACCATATGCATTTTTCATCTTTCTTCTAGTAGATTATTTTAGTATTAAAATATTTTTAATACATTGTCTAACGAGGCAACACTTTATGACTGAGGTCAAGAACTATTTTTTACATAAGACACTGTCACCTCCCATTATTTCTATTTGGTTGTTAACAGATACGTTAAACCTGTCTTTCGAATGCACCATTTTAAGTGACCGACCAGTGCTACATGAAGTGTAGTACCTATTAACCTTTCAAAAATGAGTCTTACCTTATTCCATAAAAATAGAGCTACATATAAGGTGTATTTTTACATTTCTACTATTCCTAGATTATAATTTATAATTTACTATTTTTGCAGTGTTATCCTAAACACCTCCGGTAACTTAAATATGATATCAATGTTATATTATTGCATTTATAATTTTTTAATTTTTTTAAAGATTTTATTTATTTATTTATTTTTAGAGGAGGGGAAGGGAGGGAGAAAGAGAGGGAGAGAGACAGCAATGTATGGTTGCCTCTCACATGGCCCTCACTGGGCACCCGGCCCGCAACCCAGGCATGTACCCTGACTGGGAATCGAAACGGGACCCCCTGGTTCCCAGCCCGCGCTCAATCCACTGAGCTACACCAGCCAGGGCTTGCATTTGCAATTTGAAAGTTTGTCAAAATATTTTCAAAAGGTGGATAATTGACATGCTGTTATCATACTAACAGATGTGCGTACGGCACACACACAAGCATAGATTAATTCAATAAGGTGCAGTGATGGAAACAATTGCTAATGGGTGGATAGTGCGGTCATAATTCTGAAGCAGAGAGAAGGCATGCAGGAACATCATTATATATCCTAAAACATGAGCAAGTTTGAGAGAAAGGAATGGCGGTTTGTTGCATAGGTATTGCCTGTTTGTGATTTCTATCATTTCTATGATCTCAATTCTTGTGTAGTTAAGAATTTTAAGTATGTTTCTTAGCCATTATCAAGAATTACACTGATGCCTTCTGTGTTATATTTGTCTCTTTTTCTCACTAATGACAGGATTGAAATGTTATTTTAATTAATTCAAGCTAATTAAAAGTTATTTAAAACAGATGACCAAACCTCAATGAAATCTTTCCCTATTCTTCTGAGGGTTTCCTCTATTTACATGATGCCAAGCATCTGAAAACTAAGAGTGTTTTATTCTTACTATTATTTATACATAGTTTAGCATTATTATGAAAGAAGCTTCAATGTTTTTGTCTACAGAAGGAGTAATACAACTGTGGCTTGGAAAATATTTGTCATTTTCTGAGTTCTTCAAATGAAATCTCTAGCTAAATGCGTGTGTTTCATTGGAAAGCTCTTTTTACTCAAGTACCTTCAATTTTGATTTGGCTTAGTTCAGCACTCAGTGGCAATACAATTAGAAACTAAAAAATGAGATTTGTTAAATTTTGAGCATTCTGCTTTATTTTTGCCACAAAATTATATTGTTGATTTAGATGGCTCATCTAAAATGTAAGGAATTCCATAGGTGACAAAAATCGTAACGGTCTCTAACCTGTCCAAGATAATCTACATTGTATATGTCGCCAGCTTAGAAAAAGTTTTTTCCAACCAAGGAAGTTAAAGGTCACTTTCTAAACTCCTACTTTTGATTTAACTTTCAGAGTTCCTTGTCCATGCATTGTTGAAAGCCCTTCTTAATATGCCCTTTTTATACAACTACATATAACTATTTTAATTGCAACTAAATCAATTCACCTATGAAAATACATTGTATATAGAGCCCGCATTTCCCCTGAGGCTCTTATACTAAATTGAGAATAGATTACACTAGAGAGTCATTCGTGAAACACTCAGAAGTGCAGTTACTGTTGCTTGTCATTCAAGCACTGTAAACCTGACATTGATCCCTAAATGATCACTGATTTTCTAATGGCATCTTTACCTCAGGAGATAATGAGTTAACAATAACATTTATCAGGAGATGGAGACAAAATAGTTTAGAATCCAAATTTACCAGTAATGGTGAATTATTCTCTAGCTTAGAAATGCAAACATGGTTTTTAAGTACAACAGGAGGGCATCTTTGATGACAGTTTAAAAGATATATAAACATATCACATAATCTACAAATTCTACTCTCTGATGGCAATTTTTTTTTAGTCTTCTCACTTTCTACTCTCTAGCTAGAAACTGGTTTCTAGCTCTCTAAGCCTAGAAGTTTCCTTAACCATTTTCTAGGGTTAGATACCCTATTTGCTAGGTTCAATTTCTCCTTCCCATTTGCTTTAAGTAATTATTTAAAAAATTAAGAGACAGTTATGCATGGACAATGAAAGTGTGGGACAAACCAACATTTGTGATCAATCCATCTCTTCTCCCTAGGTGCAGCTGCAAAATGTTATTTAAAAAAGGAAATAAAAGTGTCTCCTCACATTTATCTGAAACTACATTATTTGTCTCTGTCCTCACACAACACTTGTTCTTCCGTCTGTGCACTAGTTCCCATCCTCTCTTGACAAAACACCTGCCCTTCATTCTACAACCCCTCCAGCAATCCACATCCCCTCTACATTTTGCAGAACACCTCTGTAGCAAAACTCCATTTTTAAAATTTCCTCCTTTATGAAATATCCTGACAGTCCTACAAGTACATGAAAACCACTCTTACTTGACATTAATATTGGCAAATCTAAGGGAGATTTGTCCATTTCCTTTGTCTTTTTTAAAAAAAATTGTATTTTTTAGCCATTTAGCCATTACTATTTCGTCATCCTATACAACCCTCCCCCCAAAATCGCCACACTGCTGTACACGTCTATGAGTCCTTTTCACTCTCTGCTCAGCTCCTCTTCCCCAAAGCACTGCGCTCCTCTAGCTGTCACCTTGCTCTCGATTTATGCGTCCGTCTCTATTTTGCTTGTTTGTTCAGTTTGTTCCTTAGATTCCACATATGAGTGAAATCATATGGTATTTGTCTTTCTCTGACTGGCTTATGTCACTTAGCATAAAGTTCTCCAGGTCCACCCATGTTGTTTCATAGGGTAAAATTTTCTTCTTTTTTATGGATGAGCAGTATTCCGTTGTGTAAATGCCCTGTAGTTGTTTTATTCACTCGTCTACTGATGGGTACTTGGCTGCTTCCATATCTTGGCGATTGTGGGTAACACTGCAATGAACATAGGGGTGCCTATGTTCTTTCAAATTAGTGTTTTGGGTTCCTTCGGATATATTGCCAGAAGTGGGATCACTGGGTCAAAAGGCTGATCCATTTTGAATTTTTTGAATTATCTCCCTACTGCTTTCCGCAGCAGCTGCACCAGTCTGCATTCCCACCAAGAGTGCAAAGAGGTTCCCCTTTTTCCACATTCTCACCATCACTTTTTGTTTGTTGATTTATTGATTGCCATTCTGACAGGTGTGAGATGGCATCTCATTGTGGATTTAATTTACATTTCTCTGATGATTAGTGATGTTGAACGTCTTTGCATATGTTTATTGACCATTTGCCATCTTTGGAGAAGTGTCTCTTTAGGTCGTTTGACCATTGCTTAATTGGATGGCTTGATTTTTGGTGTTAAGTTTTGTAAGTTCTTTATAAATTTTGGATATTAACCCCTTATCAGATGTATCTAGCAGTAAATACGTTCTCCCATTCTGTGGGGGTTTTTTTGTTGTTGTTGTTGTTGATGATTTCCTTTGCTGTTCAAAAACTTTTTTAGTTTGATATAGTCCCATTTGTTTATTTTTCTTTTGTTTCTCTTGCCTGGGGAGATATATCTGACAAAAAATATCTTCAAGAAATGTCCATGACTTTGCAGCCTATGTTCTAGGATTTTTATGGTTTGGAGTCTAACAATTAAGTCTTTGATCATTTTTGAATTTATTCTTGCGTGTGGTGTAAGAAGGTGGTCTAGTTTCATTTTTCTGTATGTATCTGTCCAATTTTCCCAGCACCATTTATTGAATAAACTATCTTTAGCCCCTTGTATATGCTTGCTTCCTTTGTCAAATATTAATTGACTATAAAAGTGTGGGTTTATTTCTGGGCTCTCTATTCTGTTCCATTGATCTATGTGTCTGTTTTCATGCCAATACCAGGCTGTTTTTTTTTTGTTTGTTTGTTTGTTTGTTTTGTTTTTTAAAGATTTTTTATTTATTTATTTTTAGAGAGAGGGGAAGGGAGGGAGAAAGAGAGGGAGAGAAACAGCAATGTATGGTTGCATCCCACGTGGCCCTCACTGGGGACCTGGCCTGCAACCCAGGCATGTGCCCTGACTGGGAATCGAACCGGGACCCTTTGGTTCCCAGTCCGCGCTCAACCCACTGAGCTACACCAGCCAGGGCCAAGGCTGTTTTGATACTATGGCCTTATGGTATTGTTCAATATAGGTGGCATGATTCCTCCAACTTTGTTCTTCTTTCTCAGGATTGTTGTTGCTATGAGGGTCTTTTGTAGTTCCATATACATTTTTAAAATATTTGTTCTAGTTCTGAGAATACATCATTGGAATCTTAACAGAAATTGCATTAAAACTATAGATTGCTTTGTGTAGCATGGACATTTTAATGATGTAAATACTTCCTATCCATGAACACTGTATGGGTTTTACTTATTTGTATCTTCTTCAATTTATTTCTTTAGTGTCTTATAATTTTCTGAATATAGGTCTTTTACATCTTTGGTTAGATTTATACCTAGGTATTTTATACATTTTGAAGCAATTGTGAATGGTATTATTTTCTTACTTTCCCTTTCTGCTAGTTCATTATTTTCATATAAAAATGCAACTCATTTCTGAATAGTAATTTTGTATCCTGCTATTTTGCTAAATTCATTTTATCTGTTCCTGTAGTTTCTTCATGGAATCTTTGGGGTTGTCTATGGACAGTATCTTGTCATCAGCAAATAAGGGCAGTTTTACTTCTTCCTTTCCAATTTGGGTATATGTTCTTTCTTCTTGTCTAATTGCTATGATTAAGACTTCCAGTACTATGTTGAATAAGAGAGGTGAAAGTGGACATGCTTGTCTTGACCCTGTACTTAAAGGGAACACTTGTAGTTTTTGCCTGATGAGTATGATGCTGGCAGTGAGTTTGTCATGTATGGTCTTTATTACGTTTAGATATGTTCCCTCTATTCCCACTTTGCTGAGAATTTTTATCATAAATGGGTGCTGGACTTTATCAAATGCTTCTTCTTCATCTATTGATAAGATCATGTGGTTTTTATCCTTCATTTTGTTTATGTGGTGAATCACATATTTTGATTTGCGAATGTTGTACCAGCCTTGCATTCCAGGAGTAAATCCCACTTGGTCATGATATATGATCTTTCTGATGTATTGCTATATTCAGTTTGCTAATATTTTGTGGAGGGTTTTAGCATCTATGTTTATCAGGGATATTGGGTTGTAACTTTATTTATTTCTAGTGTCTTTATTTGGTTTTGGAATTAGGATAATACTGGCCTCATGAAATGAGTTTGGGAGCCTTCCTTCCTCTTCAATTTTTTGAAATAGCTTGAGAAGGAGAGGTGTTAGTTCTCAGATTGTTTGGTAAAATTCATCTGGTCCAGAGCTTTTGTTTGTTGGAAAATTTTGATTACTGATTCAGTTTCACTGAGTATAATCTGTCTATTAAGGTTCTTTGATTCTTTCTGATTTAGTTTTGGAATATTGTATATTTCTTGGATTTATATATTTTGTCCAGGTTGTGCAATTTGTTGGCATATAGTTGTTCATAATAGTTTTTTACAATCCCTTGTATTTCTTTGGTATCAGTTTTTGTTTCTCCTCATTCATTTCTGATTTTATTTATTTGGCTCGCTCTTTTTTTCATGAGGAGTCTGGTTAAAGATTTCTTTTTTAAGTATATGTTATTGATTGTGCTATTACAGTTGTCCCATTTTATCTCCCCTTTATTCTCCTCTGCCCAGTACCCCCTCATCCCTCAGCATCCCCTCCCACCTTAGTTCACGTCCATGGGTCCTATAAGTTCTTTGGCATCTCCATTTCTTATACTATTCTTAACCTCCCCTGTCTATTTTGTGCTTACCAATTATGCTTCTTTTTCCCTGTACCTTTTCCCCATACTTTCTCCCCTCCCCCTGCTAACTCTCCATGTGATCTTCATTTCTGTGAATCTCTTCCTGTTGTAGTTGTTGATAAGATTTTGTTTTTGTTTTTTAGGTTCAGTTGTTGATGAATGATTCTTGTTTAACTCCTTGGTTGTTATACATCAATGCAGTTTGATTTTCTGGTAGTTTGGGATTTTTTGTTTGTTCGTTTTGCTTTGTTTTTAAATTGTTTGTTATCCTTCTTTTGGTTGTGCGAGGAAGTGAAGTATATCTAACTATGCCTCTGTTTTGGCCAGCAGTCTGATTAAAGATTTGTCAATCTCGTTTATCTTTTCAAAGCACCAACTCTTGGGTTCATTGATCTTTTGTATCATTTTTTAAAACTCTATTTTGTTTATTTCTGCTCTGCTCTTTATTATTTCCTTCCTTATATTCACTTAAGGCTTAGTTTGTTGTTCTTTTTCAGTCCTTTAAATGTAAAATTAGATTGCTATTTGAGCTTTTTTTTTTTCTTCAGTTATACCTGTAACACTATGAATTTCCTTTAAGGATTGCTTTTGCTGTATCCCACAGATTTTGGATTGTTGTGTCCTCATTTTCATTTGTTTCAAGGTATCTTTTGATTTCTTCCTTAACTTTGTTGTTGACCCTTTCATTGTTTAATAACTTCTTATTTAGCTTCAATGTCTTTGTGTATTTTTCAATGCTCTTCTCATGTTTGATTTCTAGTTTCATAGCATTGTGGTTGGAGAAGATGCCTGATATGATTTCAATCTTCTTAAATTTGTTGAGACTTGTTTTGTGTCCTAACATGTGATCTATCCTAGAAAATGTTCCATGTGCACTTGAAAAGTATGTATATTCTGCTGCTTTGGGGGGAAATGTTTTGAAGATATCAACTAAATCCACTTGCTCTACTGTGTCATTTAAGGCTGCTGTCTCCTTGTTGGTTTATTGCCTGAAAGATCTATCCATTGAAGTAAATGGGGTGTTAAAATTCTCAGTTATGATTTTATATCTGTCAATCTTTCCCTTTATGTGCTTCAAGATTTGCTTTATATGTTTAGGTGCACCTATATTATGTGCATAAATATTTACTAGGGTTATACCCTGTTGTTGGAATTTACCCTTTATCATTATGTAGAGTCCTTCTTTGGCTGTTACTGTAGCCTTGGTTTTAAAGTCTATTTTGTCAGATATAAGTATTGCTATCCCACCTTTTTTTTCTCTACAGTCACATTAAATATCTTTTTCCAACCCTTTACTTTTAATCTGTGTGTATCTTTAGTTTTAAGGTGGGTCTCTTAAAGACAGCATATATATGGGTCTTATTTTCTTATTTGTTCAGCTACCTTATGTCTTTTGGTTGGGCCATTTAAGCCATTTACATTTAAGGTGATTATTGATAAATACGTATTTATTGCCATTTTATTTTTAAACTATTTTCTTCTTCTTCTTCATTTTTCAAGCTCTTTAATATTTATTGCAGTATTCATTTGCTGTTAACAAATTCTTTTTGCATTTTCTTGTCTAGGAAACTCTTTATTTCTCCCTCAATATTAAATGACGCTTGCTGGGTAAAGTAGCCTTGGTTGTAGGTCCTTGCTTTTCATTATCTTGAATAGTTCATGCCAATCCCTTCTGGAATAAATTGTTTCTATTGTGAAGAGATGGAAGTCTATTTGGAGCACCCTTGTAGGTAACTACCTGCTTTTCTCTTGCAGCTTTTTAGGATTCTTCCCTTGTCTTTAAGCTTTGCCCTCTTAATTATGATGTGTCTTGTTATAGGTTTCTTTGGGTGCATCTTGTTTGGGACTCTCTGCACTTCCTGGACTTGTATCTCTTTGAGTTTTTAGTACCCCTATCATTTTGAATGAGGTGTTAAGAGAGCAAAGAGATAAACAGATTTTTTCAATCCTCCATGAAAAATTAGAAGCTACTTTACTAATTTAAGATATACCCAAGCTTCTTCCACCCTAAAGCAAAGCAAACTAACATAAAAAATTAAAACCTCACAAGACATTACACCCTCTCACGGTACTTCCCTTTTGTCAACCTTTTTTATAGCAATGGTTCTCAACTGGCAACAGTATTGCTATTAAGTAATGTCTGGAAATATTTTCGGTTCTCATAACTAAAGTGCCTATTTGAGTCTGGTGAGTAGAAACCAGGGATGCTGCTAAACATCCTATAATGCATAGAATAGCTGACTTCCCTCTGTCCACCAGCAATTATCTGATCCAAAATGCAAATAGTGCCATGGTTGAGAAATAATGCTTTAGAGCCACTCTTCTCAAAGAATAGGATTCACTTCACCTTCTGTTCAGCTTCTAAGCCTGAGCAATCTGGATTTTCCCTTTCCCTCTGCCCTTCTTTAATCAGTTTGGCCTTGCTAGTAAGGACTTGCTAGTAGTAAAATTGGACAGGCAGAGCATCTCTGGCCCTACCAGCTGGTGATAAAAATATATAATGTAAATATAATTAAAAATCAACTGATTAGTCTCCCCAAATTGTATCATATTACAAAAATACCACAAATTCTACCAGGATCTCACAGTCCAAAAGGAACCAAGGCAAAATATGCAAGATTGGCTTCACAATTTATAAAAACCTATCTCGCTATTTAGGAGGCACTTAAGTTGTGAAAGTTCATTTTCACTTAATTTCATCCAGAAAAACTACAAAGATCAACTCTCCAGGGGGAGGAGAAATAGGTAGTAAAGTAAAACATTTAAATAACTAATTGTTAAAAGGTGGAAAGGTACACAGTAAAACACAGCCAGAGATTTTAAATGACAATGTAGAGAGATTTGTTCCTAATGAGACCAAAAGTTCAATATAATCATTTAAGTTTTATTCTATTATATTTTTGATTTCTTGAACATACTTCAAATTTGCATTCTCCTCTCAGATGGCCTCAATTTAGTCCATTTACTGAAGTTTCCTAATTCATAGTTTCAAAGGTAAATAATTTTCAGTATAGCCACTTCAGAGCTTTATTTTTGGAGTTTTAGAGGTATCAACACTATTTAACTCAGTCTTATTCTTTGGAAAATTCTAGTCATTCTCATACATTATTAAATTTTAAATAGCATTGCACAAACATATGTGGCGTGCTTTCTATCCATTCAACCAATTCATTTGTGCTTAATAATTTTGTTCAACATATTCTATTACATTCCAAAGCCTATGAAGTTGTGATTTGACTTTGCCAAAATGTCTCTCAGATTGTCTAGATATTTCACATTGATTTTCTGTTGTTTTATAAATAACCAAGTATTTTTTCATTAACTTCAATAAGATGAAAGTGTTTATGCTTGAGTTAACATTTCATATTCTGACCCATTAGCTCTTTACAAATGCATCTGGCAACTTGGGTTTGCATCAGGCTTCCTAGTCCACTGCAATTCCGGTGCACGTTTCCGGCAGTGCTTGACTTTTCCTCTGTAAAAACAATTTCAGATGAGCATTGCCATCGCTAAGTCCTTACCAAAGCAGTCAGGTC
>PVJI01029486.1:0-15239 GCA_004026765.1 Micronycteris hirsuta
TTTTTAGCCTGGGTGACTCTTGCTTCTCATAAAATATACAAATTATTTTTCCCTGTCCATGCTTATAGATGCCCCATGAAATATGAACATATACTTTTTTAATATCCTGAATACATAGTCATTTGTCCACTTCCTCTGACTTGGGCCACCCACCTTGCAGCTGTGCCCCTCTTAGACCTTTACTTTCCTATATCTGCTGAGCTGACAATGCCACATGGGGCTGGTGTGAAAAAGAGACTTCCAAAATCCTTCCATCACAACAGTACACATCACATGTCATCCTTTTTCCTCATGGCTTTTGTCAGTCACAGCTAATTTCACTTCTTACATGTTGCTCTTTCTATTTCACAGCTTCCTTTAGGAAATTTCTCATATTAAAAAATGACCCTAACATGACTAGTACTAGTGATTGGCTTGTAAAAAGAAAAAAAGATAATTTTAATTAAAAAAAATAGACATAACTAGAAATGAGTGGTTTCTATTTTTATGGCAATGAAAGTACCTAGGAGGCCCTTTATATACTTCTATGTTTCATTTTTCTCTAAATTGTCTTTTAATTAAATCTGTTTTTCCTAAAGCACCATTAAAGATAAATAAAATCCATAATTTTCTTATATCATCTCATTATTTTTTACTCTAATTATCTTTTACAGTTTTGTTGAGATGTAATTGCTATATCCCACTATATCAGTTTTAGGTGTACAATGTAATAATTTGATATATGTATATACTGGAAAATAATTACCACAATAAGTTTAGTTAACACTCATTCCCTCACACAGTTATTAAATATTTTCTCTTGTGATGAGAATTTCTAAGAGCTACTCTTAGAACTTTCAAATATATAATACACTACTTTAAACTATCGTCATTATGCTGTACATTACATCCCCAAAACTTAGAACTGCAAGTTTGTGTCTTTGACCACCTTCATCCATTTTGCTCAACTCCACACTGGACCTCTGGCAACCATCACTCTATTCTCCGTATCTATGAGTTTGGATTTTTTTTTTCAAGGTCCATCCATCTTGTCACAAATGGTAGGATTTTTTTTATGGCTTAAAATTTTTCCATTGTGTAAATAAAATACAGTTTCTTTACCCATTCATCCATCAATAAATACTTAGGCTATTTCCATGTCTTGGCTATTGTAAATAATGCTGTCATGACCATGGATATGCACATACCTTTTGTGAGATAGTGATTGTTTCCTTCAAATATGCTCCCAGAAATAGAATTGCTGGATGATATGGCAGTTCTATTTTAATTTTTTTCAGGAACTTCCATATAGTTTTCCATAGGGGCTGCACCAATTTACATTCCCACCAATAGTGCATAAGAAATCTCTTTTCTCTACATCCTTGGCAACACTTGTTGTCTCTTGTATTATAAGTTGTAGAAATTTTCTCCCAACATATGGAATGGAAGAAATTATAATCATATGATTTTTTTCTTCATTTTGTTAATATAGTGCATCATGTTGATTGATTTGCAGATATTGAAACATTCTTGTATCCCTGGAATAAGTCCCACTTGATCATAGTATATAATTCTTTTAATGTATTGTTGAATTTGGTTTGCTAACATTTTGTTGAGGATTTCTGCATCCATATTCATTAGGAATATTATCTTATAATCCTCATTTCCTGTGGTGTCCTTGTCTGGTTTTGTTATCAAGGTAACGCTGGCTTTGTAATATGAATTTGGAAGTGTTTCCTCCTCTTCTCTTCTTTGGAAGAGTTTGAGAAGAATTGATAGTGATTATTTTGTGAATGTTGGTAGAATTTACTAGGGAAGCCATCTGGTCCTGTTTTCTCTTTTTTTGTTCCTTTGTTTGTTGGGAGATTTTTGATTACTGATGGAATCTCCTTAAGAGTAATTTGTCTATTTAGATTTTTCTTTTCTTCATGATTTAGTCCTAATAAGTTGTATATCTCTAGGAATTTGTCCACTTCCTCTAGCTTATCCAATTAGTTGGCATATAATTATTCACAGTAGTGTCATAATTCTTTGTATTTCTGTGGTATCAGTTATAACATCTTTCCTTTCATTTCTTTTTTAAAAATATTTTATTTATTTTTAGAGAGAGGGGAAGAGAAGGAGAAAGAGAGAGAAACATCAATGTGTGGTTGCCTCTCAAGTGCCCCCTACTGGGGACCTGGCCTACAACCCAGGCATGTACCCTGACTGGGAATTGAACCAGCAACCCTTTGGTTCATAGGCCTGCACTCAATCCACTGAGTTACGCCAGCCAGGGCTTCCCCTTCATTTCTGATTTTATTTGTGTCCTCTCTTTTTTCTTGGTGAGTTTAGCTAAGTTTTGTCTATTTTGTTTATATTTTTTATAAAACCATCTGTTAGTTTCATTGATCTTTATATTATCTTTTCTGCTTTTATTTAACCTATTTCCACTCTGATTTTGTTATTTTCCCCCTTCTACCAACATTGTGCTTAGTTTGTTCTTCTTTATCTAGTTCCTTAAAGTGTAAAGCTAGGTTGTTTGAGATCTTTCTTGTTCCTTAATATAGGCATTTATCACTATGAACTTCTCTCTTGGAACTGCTTTGGTTCCATCCCATATACTTGTTACATTTCCATTGTTACATTGTATTTCGCTTTTACTTGTCTGAAGATATTTTTGATTTCTCTTTTGCTTTTCTTGACCCATTGGTTGTTTAGTAACATGCAGTTTAATCTCCACATATTTTTAAATTCTCTAGTTTTCTTCTTGTAATGATTTCTACTTTCATATCATTATGGCTGGAAAAGCTGCTTGATATGATTTTAATCTTCCTAAATTTATGAAGACTTGTTCTGTGGCCTAAAATATCTATTCTGAAGAATATTCTATGTGAACTTGAGAAGAATATGTTCTGCTGCTTTTGGATGGAATGTTCTATAGTACTTGCTAAGTTCATTTGGTTTAATATGTTGTTGAAGTCCAGTGTTTCCTTATTGATATTCTACCTGGATGATTGATTTCTCTATTCAGGTCTGTTAATATTCAGGTCGGTTTGCTTTATTTAGATACTCCTATATTGGCTGCATAAATATATATAAATGTTATACCCTCTTGCTGGATTGACCCCTTTATCATTATATAATTATCTCTGTGTTTTCTTCCAGTCTCTGTCTGAAATTCTGTCTGATTTAAGCATAGCTACCCCTTCTTTCTTCTTTCATTTGAATGGAATGTTTTTCCATACCTTCACTTTCAGTCTGTGTGTGTTTTTAAAGCTGAAGTGAGTCTATCATAGGCAGCATATAGTTGGGTCTTTTTTTTTTTAGCTCATTTAGCCGATCTATATCTTTTAGCTGGAAAATTCAGTCCATTTACATTTAAAGTAGTTTTTACAGGTATGGATTTCTATTGCCATTTTGTTAATAATATTCTGGCTGTTTTGTAATTCTTTTGTTCCTTTCTTCTTCCCTTGTTCATTTCCTTTGTGATTTGATGATTTTCTGTAGTGGTATGCCTAGATTACTTTCTCTTTATAATATTTTTATGTACTATAGTTTTTTTTTTTAAGATTTATTTATTTATTTATTTACTCATTTTCAGAGAGACGAGAAGGGAGGGAGAAAGAGCAATGTATGGCTGCCTCTCACATGGCCCCCACTGGGGACCTAGCCCGCAACCCAGGCATGTGCCCCGACTGGGAATCGAACCAGGACCCTCTGGTTCCCAGCCCGCACTCAATCCACTGAGCTACACCAGCTGGGCTATCTACTATAGTTTTTTATGTTGTGCTTACAAGAAGGCTTATATGAAACATCTTATAGTTATAAAAGTCTATTTTAAGCTGATAACAACTTCAGTTGAATGCATTCTAAAGTTCTACGTTTTTATTGCCCCAGAACATTTTATGACTTTGTGTCATGCTTTACATCTATTAACAAATTATTATAGTTATAGTTGTTTTATTACTTTTGTCTTTTAACCTTCATACTACATTTTAAGTGATTTACCCACCACCATTACAATATTAGAATATTTTGAATTTAACTAAAATTTACCTTTACCAGTGGGATTTATACTTTCATATGTTTTACTGCTACTAATGAATGCCCTAATTACTGTATTTTGCTGTGTATAATGCACACCCATGGTTTTTGTGTGCATTATATATGGGATTATTATACCTATTATTATAGCCATGGTATGCAATCATTATATTCATGTATATTCATGTATAATGCACACCCTTATTTTTTCCTCAAAAATTTGGGCAAAAATTATGCATTATACATGGCAAAATATGGACAGAAAAAGATTCTTTTAACATTTCTTGTCAAGTCTTTCTAGTGGCACTGAACTCCTTCAGATTTTGCTTGTCTGGAAAACTCTTTATTTCTTCTAATAAAATGAACTGCAAATAATAATATGCTATAACAACCAGTCCTTCACAGTTGTACACATTTTGATATCAAAGCCCTATATAATATGACAGCAATGTCCTTCCCACCTCTGTACCTAGCTAGTCTATGAGATAGGACAGAGGAATGTAAATGTCCCTTGGTATTATCACTAATAGTATTAGTAAGATAATCTTTAATAAATCTCAAATAAAATTATTCCCTTAGTGATTGTAACATATATGTAAGAAATTTTAAAGACTATGTTCAGAACAATAAGTAGACAGAGGTTCTTTTTTCAGGTACTATGTGTAAAAAAAAAGGAAAGCACTACGAATAATTAAAAGCAATTCATTTCTCTACAAAAAAAGTGCTCTGGAATTCCAGCCAAGCAGGAGGTGTAGGTAGATACATTTTGCCTCACTGTACAACCAAAAGGACAACAACAATTTTAAAAACAAAGCAACCAGAACTGCCAGAAAATTGAACTGTATGGGAGTATGACAACTAAGGAATTAAAGAAGAAATATTCATCCAGACTGGTAGGAAGGGCAGAGGTGGGCAGCCAGGGTGGAGAGGACACATGGTGAAGTGGCGACTGGAAGACCAGGCAGGTGAGGCAGTGGCTGGCAGTCCCACATTTGCATGCAGATAAACCAGGAGAAATAACTGGGGAGTGAGACCACACAACTCAGGGTTCCAGTACAGGAAAATAAAGCCTCAAAACCTCAGGGTGTAAAATCTGTCAGGGGTGCGATAGTGAGAGAACCTCCCAGGCTCACAGGAGAGTTTGTTGGAGAGACCCACAGGGTCCTAGAACATACACAAAACTACCCACCCAGGAATCAGCACCAGAAGGGGCAGATTTGCTTATAGGTAGCAGAGGAAGTGATTGTAAGCTGGCTGAGAGCCAAGCAAGCAGCATTATTCCTTCTCAGACCCTTCCCCCACATACAGTGCCACGACACAGCTACATGAGTTACCCCATACTGGTGAATACCTAAGGCTCTGCTCCTTACAACATAACTGGTGCACCTAGACAAAGAAATATGGCCCAAATGAAAGAACAGATCAAAACTCCAGAAAAATGACTAAGCAATGAGGAGATAGCCAACCTATCAGATGCAGAGTTCAAAATACTGGTAATCAGGATGATCACAGAAATGGCTGAGTATGGCTACAAAATAGAGGAAAAAGTGAAGGCTATGCAAAGGGAAATAAAGAAGAATATATAGGAAATCAACAGTGAAAGGAAGGAAACTGGGACTCAAATAAATGATTTGGAGCAGAAGGAAGAAATAAACATTTAACCAGAACAGAATACAGAAATAAGAATTCAAAAAAATGAGGAGACACTTAGGAACCTCCAGGACAATATAAAACATTCCAATATTCGAATCATAGGGGTGCCAGAAGGAGAAGAGGAAGAGCAAGAAATGGAAAAGTTATTTGAAAAAATAATGAAGAACTTCCCCAATCTGGCAAAGGAAATAGACTTCCAGGAAGTCCAGAAAGCTCAGAGAGTCCCAAAGAAGTCAGACCCAAGGAAGCACACACCAAGGCGCATCCTAATTGCATTACCCAAGAGTAAAGATAAGGAGAGAATCTTAAAAGCAGCAGAGAAAAGGAGACAGTTACCTACAAATGAGACTATCAGCTGATTTCTCAAAGGAAACCATACAGGCAAGAAGGGGCTAGAAAGAAGTATTCACAGTCATGCAAGGCAAGGACCTACATCCAAGATTACTCTATCCAGCAAAGCCACCATTTAGAATGGAAGGGAAGATAAAGTACTTCCCAGACAAGGTAAAGTTAAAGAAGTTCATCATCACCAAGCCCTTATTATATGAAATGTTAAAGGAACTTATCTAAGAAAAAGAAGATAAAAAATATGAACAGTAAAATGACAACAAACTCACAACTATCAACAGCTGAACCTAAAAAACAACAAAAACAAAAACAAACTAAGCAAACAACTAGAATAGGAACAGAATCACAGAAATGGAGATCACATGGATATTTCTCAGCAGGGAGTGGGAGGAGTAAGAATAGGGGAAAAGGTACAGGGAATAAGTAGCATAAATGGTAGGTAGAAAATAGACAGGGGGAAGTTAAGAACAGTATAGGAAATGGAGAAGCCAAAGGACTCACATGTACGACCCATGGACATGAACCTGGGCAGGGGGGGAATGCTGGTGATAGGGGTTATAGGGTGGCAAGGAATAAAGGGAAGAAAAAAATAGGACAACTGTAATAGCATAATCAATAAAATATACTTAAAAAAGAAAAACATGCTCTAAAATGATACACTGTAAAGTGATTTATAGCATATTGACTGTAGTTCTTCTAATGAAAAGGTAATTGTCCAAGTTTCCCTGGAGAATACTCTCAGTAACAACAATCCATGGTCGTGGAAACTCACGAGTTAGGAAATGAGAACCAAATGAACTTACAGCTGGGAAAAGCCAATAATAATTAATTTAACAGCAGATATCTGTAGAGATGTGTATATATTTGAAAATTTCTCTTGGGAGAAACAAGGTCACTGAAGGCCACTTATTTAACATGTTCAAAGAAGTTTTACTTAATAAGATAATATACTCCAAAGGTTTTGCATTAAAAGATAACTTGTTTTAGGACTAAGAGGTTATAATAAATAAAGAGGTTATAATAAATAGTGGTATAAGCAATACCACTATTTGTATTTCAATATTGCAGCAAGTATGAGAAAGATTCCTAAAGTGAGTTCACATTGAACTTGGACAATCTATGCCTCAAGAGCAGCAGAGAGAAAACAGTGTCATTAAAAGGAGCTTTATTCTGATTCATTGGCTAAGAAAATGGGAACAGTTTGAGGTCTTCCATGTTGTTTCATTTTAGTAAGCAGCAAGCATTTTTCATGTCCTCATTAAAGCAGTTAGTGTCTTTCTCGAGTGTCATTATCACTGCCAGAGTACTCTCTCTGTTGTTTCATAACCAGGACAATTCCTTTTCATTTCAGAGAAGATCAGAAAGTCAAATCTGATTGCTCACATGTGGTTGTTAATAAAACTCCTATTGTGCCGCTCAAGGTACCCATGGGGATTGTACAGTTATTTATATTTTCAGATGGTTTTCTACAATTATTGTGATTGTACTTTCACAAAGTAAATGTATCACCACCAATTAAAGCAGTGGTGGGTTAAGAATATTCATCAGACTATGTGAAAGGATAGGGTTTTTGATCAAAGCGCAGAAATTAAATTGCTGTTACCATGCATTCAGCCCAAGTGTTAAATTAAAATGCTCAGCAACTTTGGAGTTTATTCAAGCAGATGTTAACTATTTTTGAAAATAAACATGACACAGGACTTGCATTCATGACATGACTCTTTGTTGTATTAAAAGTGCTGAAAAAAATGACTACATAATTTTGGGGGATATAGTTTATGCTATATGACCAGTTTGATTACTGTTAATCCAGGTCAGCTCAAAATTTCAATCACAAAATTCCAAAAAAATCTTATTTTGGTTTATATCTTTTTATAATTGCTTCACCCCTTTATTTTCTTTGAAGGCTCCAGGACTAAGAAAGAATATCCATGAAAACAAGCATCTGAGGCTATCAAGTAGCAAAAACATACTTTGTTGTACAGAAATTTCATTGTATCTAGCGCTTGCAGCAAAAGTGATCAGCTTTACTTCCATTCCATTAGCTGTCATCCTGATGCTAGACTTTTAGCCTGCTGTGTGTGAGATGTGACTGTCGTGCACAATTCCCATCAAAGGTAATTTTCTGTGCAACGGTGTGTAAAATTTACCTCTAATTATGATAAGATCATTGATGGGTCACTTATGATATACTCTCTGGAGACAAGAATAGCTTTCGGCAAGATTCATCTGGAGAAATCAAATTGGTTTGACCATGACTCAATAGAAAGTAAAAGTCTTTTAGAAAATTATTCCTCAATCATATTTAAAGTCCTAAAGAAATCCAGAGATAGCGGGGCGGTATGCCTAGTGGTGAGGGCTATGAGTTTTAAATTTATGCAGACTTGAGTTTTAATCCAGGATTTCTGAGCCTAAAGGGCCCTAAGTGATCTGGCCTCGGCACATCCCTTGGCTTCTCTTCCTGACATTTGCTACCTGGGCTCCATCACCACCAGTCTCCTTCCTGGCCCTTGAACATGCCACGGCCACTCTTGTTTTGGGGAGTCTTTGACCACAAAGTTTCCTATTGTTGGACTGCTGTTCCTTCAGATCTTCATGTGGCTGGGACTTCTTTGTTCTTTCACTTTCCAATCAGTGGAATGTATCATATCCACTATTGAACTATCTGAACATAGCTTCCTCCTCTCTACTTAAAGTAGCCAACCCCTGACTCAATCACTTTTGTGTCATCCCAATGCTGTTCTTGAAGTACTAATTATAGTCTTAAATTATTATTATTATTTTTTAAGATTTTATTTATTTTTTTTTAGAGAGAGGGGAAGGGAGGGAGAAAGAGAAGGAGAGAAACAGCAATGTATGGTTGCCTCTCACACATAGCCCCCACTGGGGACCTGGCCCGCAACCCAGCCATGTGCCTTGACTGGGAATCGAACCAGGACCCTTTGGTTCCCAGCCCGTGCTCAATCCACTGAGCTACACCAGCCAGAGCTAGTCTTAAATTATTTATTTACTGCTTGATGTATTATATAATTAAGTTTACTCAATGTATAATTAAGTTGTCATATGACCATAGTGGGAAAAAGTAACTGAATAATTGATCCAAAACTGCTGAAAAACGGATTGAAAAGGAGATCCTCATTAACAAATTAGAGATGGAAGAACTTCTTGAACTTTATGTAAAACAGCATCAAAGTGGAACTAATTGTAGGAAAAGAGAACTAATTATTATTTCACTAAAATAGCATTAGAGTGATTTCACATTTCACTATGATCACGAAGGGTCTCCATGAAGGGAGAATATGTTATTCACTTTAGTTATTAACACTTTTGGGGGAGAGTTTTTATATGTAATGGTAGTAAATAAAAATTAGATTAAAAATATGGTGAAATTTTATATTTATTTAAATCTATCAGTAGTTTTTTTAGTCTTCCTTCCCAAGATACCAAATTGTAGACATAATAATAACTTTTCAGATGGTTCATGTGCAATATTTGTCAACAAATGACTAAGTGCTCAATGCACTGGAAGTTCCTATGTGTGTTCTAATCCTCAATGCAAACTGTAACAACAAGAAGAAAGATAAAAAAGTCCTTACCACAGGGTCCAGTCATGGCCACAGTAGGGCTGTACATTTCCAAGGTAGAATCCCAGAGACTGAGTGACCTCCACGAGATTGGTAAAGTCAAGGCTAATGCTGTTGAAGAGGACAGATGTCATGATGATCTCATCAATAGCCCATACGTCTTCTCCCTGGGAAGAATGATATGGTTGCCACCATCTGAACTGAATCCCAAACTGTCTTGCATCATCTGGTAATTCTACGGAGATTATTCTAAAAGAGAAAAAAAAAATTAGATTACTTTGACATCTTAAAATACAGTTATAGCAGGGTTTTCTTCTGCTGTATAGTACTTTAAAAAAATAGTTCTCCCACTATTACATTCCTCTGAGATTTCCAATTTCCTGTTTGACTCCAACAAAGTCTTCTAAACACATCTAAAAATGTGACTTTTCTTTCCTTCATCTGCTTGCAGAAAAGCTAACTCAGTAAAACACAGTTCTCCAAGGGGTAGGATTCGTCTCAGTCTGGTAAAGGATCTTTGGCAGCTTGTTATACACAAGTTAGAGCTTGGGGCTGGTTGGAATCGTGGCCCTTCTTGACTCCCATGAGTTTAGCATGGTGTGCAAGGTCACTTGCTGTGTCATGCGGCTATGACAACAAACCTTTATCTGACAAATGGGGAAGAAAATTAAGAATAATATCTAATTTCCCGGAGCAATTATTGTACACAGCAGCAGAAACCATACATTAATTGTCACTGCAATGACATCTGCTTGAAAGCTCCATAAATCACAGGAGCATGCTGCTCACACCCATACACAAGGTGAGATGTGGAGCAAATAGCAAAGGCAATATTTGTCTCCATCAGTGTGCAATTAAGGACCAGGAGAGGTGTGTGCAGGAAATGCACACTGAAGGGACTGAATCTTCTTCCAGTCAGCGAAGAAAAACTCTCAAGACAGGTGACTAGTTGGATAATTTAGAAATAAATTATTTTAAAACTATAATGTGTAAGGATGATTTACTAAGAAAGTAGATTAATTTTAATATTTGCATTATGTTATCTTTAGTTATTATGTAAAGGAATGTTAAATCATATTTGGAAATGTAATTTTTATATACTGAAAGTTATTAAAATATTTATTTTCTCTTCTAATTGTATATGAAAATATGGTTATAATAATATGACCATCACCATTGATTATACTACTAGTAAGAAACTAGTAGAACTTTTTGCAATATGAGAAAACATACTTTATAAATAATAAAAATATCAATATTCAAATACAAAAATACAAGTTAAAAGACAGTTCTCAGGCTAAAAATACATAGCTATGACATATTTATGGCTTTTAAATAATTTTCATGTTTGCTGAATTGTTTTTTACCAATGTGAATTTGTTAAAAGAGTAAAATTTATTTAAGTATTTTAATAATTTTCACCTTAATTTTTCTAAATATTGACTTGGTTATGAAATATTAAATAAGCACATTATTCATATCAACATCACATATATAGAATAAAACAAAGTATATTTAAACTGGCTCAGCAATGAAAACATCATACATTAATTTAATGATTTGATTATCATTATTAAAAATTATAATTTTCCTTTATATTGATAAATAAAAGCAGTTACTATTCTGTCTGATGAAAATATAATTTTTAAAAATAACAACTGAAAAGTAGAATTTCCTGGGTGACTTTATAGGAAAATAAAGTGCATACATGTGTATGATAACAGTAATTGAAAATACCAATATTTTCTCCTTCCCAGAGATATTAAAACTGTGAGTCTGTAACCAGACTCTTGGGTAGAGTCCCTGCTCTGAAACCTAAGGGTTAATAACTTTGCAGCTGCAAGGAAGGTACTTAACATCTGTGTGCCTCAGCATCTTCATCTGTGAAATTGGGATAATATCCTTATGGCAAAGTCAAAGACTTTTTTCAGTTTTTTGACTATTGTGTCTTAGCACCTAGAACAGCTGCATGAATGACTACTATTATCAGTATACTCTTTTAGAGATTTTAAAAATATGAAGGCCGCTTTTAAGTGACAGTGTCAGGATCCAGACCTCAGCAGCACGGCTGTAGAGCTGGTGCTCCGACCTTTACTCCGTGTCTTGAGGCGGGGCGGCAGTTTCCTTCCACCACTCTGCATATTATGGTGGCTGGTTAGAACGGCTACGGAGCCAATGGTAGGAAAACCCCTGGATGAGAACCCAGGGGCTTAGGTCAACAGTCTGTATTAATCTTCCTTTTTAAGGTAGGTACTAAACCCATACATTTCTCGTAATCAAACACAATAATCAAAACAAAAATAAAATAAGATTAGGCTTCATAATAATTTTAGAAAATAAAAAACCCTTATAATTAAGAAAAATATAGAATAATTTTAGTCTCATCAGTGATACAAAGTTTTATATTAATAAAAATACCAATTATTTCATGACATTTTAATCAGTTTGAATTAAAAGATTAACTTAAATATATTCACAGACTTCAAATTTTATAAATAAGAAGCACATAGAGTTCTTTTATTTACTGATTGAATCATAAGCAAGCAAATTATTAGAAATTGGCTAGGAGTAAATAATGGCTAGCATATTAGCATATCTAACTTACGGATCACACTTCATTTTCGAACAACCATGACAGAAAGGAACAATATGGAATTCATAGCAATTACAGGCAGCACTTTATGCTGCAGAAAATACAGCAAATGGCGAAAGGCATCAAGATATATTTAACTCTCCTATAAAGAATTTACATGGTTTATATTATTTATAATATGAATATATCAAATCCCACTTTTGTCAATCACTTTTTATTAATATCTGTAAGACAGATGGGGAGGGCAGAAGATTATCAGGGACAGAGGTACCTATATAGAAAATGAAAGTGCTATTCCCACGTCTTTAAAGAAAAAAAATCTACACTCTAATCTTAATCTTTCAAGCTATACACATACCTAAAGCTGAAAAGCCACTTTGATCCTGCTTAGAAGAAAAACGTTATTGTCAAATGGCACGCAAGATTAAACACACCTTTCTAATACCATGTTAAATGTGTAATTACTTTTTATATCAACAAAAATTAATTAAATATCATGATATAGACTGATTACTGAATTTTGGAGCTGTCCATCCTTGTTAGAAGAAATTGTGTTTTAGACCCAGTTAACTTAGGATGGGGATATTTTCTTCACGTTTTCATCATTATTATTATCACCTTGATTTTTGTTTCATTTTCTTTTAATGTCCATTATCGAGAGCCTATGAAACATTTCTTTGGGATTCATATGTCTCTATTGAGTGAGAAAGTTGAGCTCAGCTTTTAAGGAAAAATACTCAATACATCTGGTGTGTTCTTAAAATTTGATAAAAGTATAGTGTTTATAACTCATAATAGTTGTTAACTATAATCTGTTATATGTTACTCTATTTTCTGTGAAAATAAAAGTTCTCATCAATTTGTAAATACTTAAATACAGGGACAGCCCTAGGAAAAACGCTCATCTGTGTCAAATCTATCAGCAGGGCCCCCGCCTGTCTGCCATGGTGCCCATGCAAACCTCAGCGCCCAAAGCCCTCAGTCTTCACATGTCCCCATGATCAACAGGTTCTTCCAGGAAGACAAGTAGTGTTAGTTCTTGACATCAGACTGGGAATGTTAGCCACAGTGTTAACTCCTCCAATGGTATTTTCACTTTTCCAGTCTCCTCTTTTCCTGATGTTTTAAAGGAATTTCAGGGAGCAGATCAATAATGTTCTCAAAGGGGTGAGGATGCTTTGGACACTTCCAAAATTATACCATTATTTGTGATTACTACTCTGCAGACATTGAAGGGTAGCCCAGCTTTAAGTGAAACTTAAATCTCACAACTGTGACTATAGATTATGAAATAAGTAAGCTAAAGAAAAGCAGAAGGGGCCTGAATAAAGGACTTTTTAAAAAAATTTACTTTATCGATTATGCTGTTACAATTGTCCCATTTTCCCCTCTCTATTCCCCCTGCCCTGCATCCCCCTATTCCCCGCCCTTTAGTTTTTGTCCATGGGTCATACACATAAGTTCCCTGGTTACCACAGTTCCCATACTATTCTCAACCTCCCCCTGTTCACTTTCTACCCACTGTTTACACTATCTATTCTCTGTACTTTCTCCTCCTCTCTCCCCCCCCCCATTCCCCTGTTGATATCCCTCCATGACTTATATAAATCCCTTTAACATTTCATATAATAAAGGCTGGGTGATGATGAACTCCTTGAACTTGACCTTATCTGAAAAGCACTTTATCTACCCTTCCATTCTAAATGGAAGTTTTGCTGGATAGAGTAATCTTGGATGTAGGTCCTTGCCTTTCATGACTTGCTATACTTCTTTCCAGCCCCTTCTTGCCTGCAAGGTCTCTTTTGAGAAATCAGCTGACAGCCTTATGGGAACTCCTTTGTAGGTAATTGTCTTCTTTTCTCTTGCTGCTTCTAGGATTCTCTCCTTGTCTTTAATCTTGGGTAATGTCATTATGATGTGTCTTAGTGTGTTCCTCTTTGGGTCCAAGTTCTTTGGGACTCTGTGAGCTTCCTGGACTTCCTGGAAGTCTATTTGCTTTGCCAGATTGGGGAAGTTCTCTTTCATTATTTGTTCAAATAAGCATTCGATCCCTTGGCTTTCCTCTTCTCCTTCTGGCACACCTATGACCCAGATGTTCGGACGTTTACAGATATCCCGGAGGTTCCTAAGCCTCTCCTTATGTTTTTGAATTCTTGTTTCTTCGTTCCTTTCTGGTTGAATGTTTTTCTCTTCCTTCTGGTCCACACCGTTGATTTGAGTCCCAGTTTCCTTCCCAGCACTATTGGTTCCCTGTACATTTCCCCTAATTTCTCTTAGTGTATTCTTTATATTTTCATCTAATTTATGACCAAATTCAACCAACCCTGTGAGTGTCCTGATTACCAGTGTTTTGAACTGTGCATCTGATAGGTTGGCTATCTCTTCCTGGCTTAGTTGTATTTTTTCTGGCGTTTTGATCTGGTCTGTCATTTGGGCCATTTTTTTTTTCTTGGCATACCTGTTACTTTAAGGGGCGGAGCCTTAGGTGCTCACCAGGGTGGGGTAACCCACATGGTTGTGTTGTGATGCTGCCTGTGGGACCAAGGCCTGAGACAGAACAACGGCGCTTTCTCCACTCTCCATTGGCTCCCAGTCACCTCGCGCAACACCCACAAGCAAATTGGGCCCCTCCACGCAGGTTCCCAGGTGGGTGGGCCTGTGCAGATCTAAATCTCTGTGGTTCTCTCCAATGAACTCTGCTGTGAGGCTGGGAGTTCCTCCCACCACCGCCTCAACCCCACCGGTGTTTTCAATTGGTGGTTTGAGGTTTTATTTCCCTGCGTTGGTGGGCTCCGCAGTCTGCTCCACTCTTCAGCTCTTCCTCCCGGTCTATCTGCGCATGTATGAGGGACCGACCAGTCCACCAGTCTCGGCCCTGGTGGGTCTGGGTTGGCTAGCTGTGGGCCTCTCCGGGCAGCTGCAGCGTTGCCCCTACAGCTCCACAAACCTCCAGCTCACCGTGCGCTCTCTGCGTGGCTCCACCCCACTTACCGGTCTGGATGAACCTGTCTTCTTTAACTTCTTGGTTGTGGGACTTCCAAACAGTTGGATTTTCT
>PVJI01029487.1:0-15236 GCA_004026765.1 Micronycteris hirsuta
TCCCTGCACAAGCACTGCTGTTTGCTTTCATGTGCCGCCACCGTTGGAGGAACCCAAATTGTATGTGAAACATGGGCCTGTATTATTATTGCTATTATATTAGATCTACACAGGGTTGCGACTGGGACTTCTGCAGTTGCTTTCTTAGAATTGTTCATAAAGTCACTGAGCCAGAAAGGCTAACACTACCTATGATGAGCGAGCAGATAGAAACTGAAATAAGGGTTGAAGTTGATAACATGAGCAGGTGCACATGCATTATGAGTAAGCATCACTGCCCTGATCCTTGCTCAGGCCACTTCCATAGTTCTCTGGTCACTGAAATAGCCTCCCAGTCTCCCTCTCTTTTCCTCAATCTTTTCGATTGAAGACATTCTAAATCTACAATGCAAAAGTTATCATTGGTAATTGGTTATTTGAGGACTATGAATATGCCTTCCTCTGATAGACAAGGAGATGTACTTCCAAGATCTTCCTTCAAAATAGGACTTCCTGTGCAGTATAGAATGCCTCCAGGGACTGGCTGAGGTGGGTGACATGTCTTGGCCACTTTTGGTGCAAGATAACTCTGAAGGGCAAAATGGCTCTGGGGGACCCTGCTTGGTTGCTGAGGTTTTTGCTGGGTGGGCATTGCAGGCCACCTTCTCCCTCTGCTCAATTCTGTTTCTTCCACCTTCCTTTGATAGGAGTTTATTTTCAACAAACATTTTTCAGTCCCAACCACATCCTCAGGGTCTTCTTCAGTGACTAGAACCTTCTGCATCTCTTCATCTTCTTATCTTCCCCAGCACTTGCCACAGTGTATAATGTGTTATAGAGAATAATAATCTCCCAACTCAATTTAACAAAAACCTGGGTTCCTACCATGTGCCAGATACTGTTCTAAGTGTTTGCAATACATAAGTCAACAAAAATCTTGACCTCAAGATTTTACATTTTTGAACAATCAAGAGAATTTCTATATTCTTTTTATACTTAATACATAGTAAGATAATAAATAGTATGAGAAAATATAGGGAAGTGTAGGGTAAAGGGTATTGGAGATGTACATAGTGAAAAAATGTAGGTGGATTTTTTAGGTGTTACAATTTTATGTATGGTTTGGATGGTCATATTTGGAAATAAGAGCTGATCAGGGCTTGAAGGAAGTGATTTAATTGTAGATTACACTGATTAATGGGATTAATCACCAATAAATCCTAATTTATTAAACTCTATTTCATTCACGTACCTTATATTTGCATAAACACAGAATACCCACAGAATTTCTGGAGAGGTCCCAAGAGATATAAATTATTGACTGCTTCTGAAAAGGAGAAAAACAGATTGGAAAGATTTGTGAGGTCTATATTACCTATTGAAACAAATACAATTAGCATTAAGATGCAAATAATAACAATGGAATTCCCCTAATGCAGAACATATGTATCCATCACAGAGTCCTATTCAATATAAGTTTGTGAATTTGAATTCAGGATGATCATGGGCAATGACCAGACCACTGATAAGAAATAATTAGGCCCCTTTTTATTTCTCTTTTTTCAAATATTACTTTATTCTGACTAAGAATCCTGGCCCAGGGTTTTCTGAACTAAAGTCTTTCTTCCTCTCCCAGAATCTGCATACGATACTCAAATTTTCCCATTCTTTACTTTCCACAGAGTTAGGTAACAAGAAAGCAATTCAAAGCAACTCGTTGTAAAAATCTTTGCATCTTCAGCACATTGAATGGGGAAAATAAAATCTTTTTTGCAAATCTGCTATGCATATTCAGTGAATTAATTCACATGCAAGTGTTTCATAAAGTATGCAGAGTTATAACAATCAGAACTTGATAATAAAGCCGTTGTAATTGTTAATCCTGGGATCACCACCTTCTCCTGCTTGAGGAAGTGAGGAGGGAGAAAGGAAGCCAGCCTGGGTCTGTATCCTGGTGGCTCTGACTTGAGCCTTCCTGCAGCCCCGCCCACTTGCCGTGGACAAGATACAGAGCCACCAGATCCGCTGCTGCTGCTGAGACAGGAAACCTTTGAAGAACATAAAAGCTGCCTGTTTATTTAAAGGAGAAAAGGGGCTTCAATGGGAAGAACAATCCAGGTTGTTGAGTAGGACAACTGTCTTCCTTAATTTTCCTTTCTTTATTTTCATTCCCACTCAACCCAACCTTCCAAAATGTTTGTATTTATTGGGCGAGGCAAGGAGCATATTGCAGTCTCCTTTGTGTGGCTGGAAAATGGCCCCCAAAATTGAACCCAAATCCATTAAACTCCTCAAACCTATTAGACAGTCACCTCCATCTGCCCCGAGTATTTTATACGTGTGCAGAATGACAGGGAAGAGATGGCTTCAATTACCTGAAGGGCTCTTATGTGGAAGAGAAATCGGGCTTGCTCTGTGTAGCCCTCAGGGCTGGAAAAGAATCGATGCATAAAAGTTTAGTGAGACGACTTCCGATCAATATCGGAGTACTGTGGGCAGCAGAGTACTGGGGCTACAAAGATAAACCATATATTCTCTGTTCTCAAGGAACTCAGAGTAGAGTAGGAGAGATGCCTGTGTAGACAAAGACACAGGAAATGCGATGATTGCAATACTGCAGTGCTGTGTAAGGTACCCGTGCACATCTCAGTAAGAATAATTATAACGCAAACTACCACTTGTCCAACCTTCAAAACTCTATGGGTATTCTGGATTTCCAAAATCCAGATCTTTCTCCATCTCCATTGTTACCAGTGTGGTCTAAGACACGATACTAGTATCTTCTGGATTATTGAAGTAGCTTGCTGATTCTTCAAATCTTGCCCAAGCAATGTTTATTAACACAGCAGCCAAAGGAATACTGTAAGAACGTAAAGAAAGGAACTTCATATCTAGCCATGATGGAGAACCTGATGCAGATCCAAGCCTCTTGCTGGATAAAATATATGAAATTACTCCTTTGTTCAAATCCTCCCAAGCACTCCCCCCATTTCAATTAGTATAAAAGTTCCTATGATGGTCTATGAAATTTGGCAAATGTGGCCCCTTCTTATTTCTCCATCCTCTCCTTTTGAACTCTGCCTTCGCTCACTCTGACCAGCCATGCTGGCCTCTCTGGTATTCTTCAAACTCTATACGCATTTTCCATCTTGGGAACTTGCAGCTTCTATTCCCTTGGCAAGGAACACTTCCAAAAACTCCACCTCAGGGGTTGTGTTCTCAGTGAAGTCCTTCTTGATTCCTTAGTTAAAACTGGTTTATCCATCCCCTTGCACTCCTCATGTCATCCCTACTTTCCGCTTCTCTCTGGTCTTTATAATGATACAGCAGTCGGTATAATTTGTTTACTGACCTAAGCTTTTGTTCTTTTCCTACTAGAATGTAAGTCCTATGAGAGCAAGGAATTTGTCTTCTTTTATCACTTGGAATGGTACCTGGCAAATAGCAGGTGCTAAGTCATATTTCTCCGTGTATAAAAAAGTGGAGGTATTTTACTTTAGCAAAACCAACCACTCCACGTGGTAAGTATGGTTCATTTGCAGTTAACATTCCCAAGAGGATTTAATACAGATGTAAGAATGCATATGCTGTAAGAATTCGGATTTCTACTTAAATGTCACCTCTGTAACCTGGCCCTCCTTGATGTCATACCTAAAATAACATCCTCATCACTCTATATTCCCTCACCTGCTTTAGCTTTGTTTAGAGCACTTTTAATTATTTACATTTTGTCACATGTTGGTGTGTCTGTATATACTCTCTCTTCCTTACTACAGTGTCATATTTATGAGGACAGAAATTATGTCTATTTTGCTCACTGTTGTCCCAATTCTGGTAAATAGAGCTGAATTAATGCATTAGTTTTGAAAGTGATCAATACAGAAAAGCCTTTGAAGTTAATGGCAGAGTAGTAAGGTTGATGTCATGGCACTTTGCACAGATGATCTTAATAAAAGCTGTTAAAAATAGTAGTTAATAACACCAGAAAGATTTCAAAACACCTAAGAAGTCTATGAAGTGTTTAATTTTGGAGCAATGCAAATGGAAAGTATACACATTGTGAACTTGTGGCTTTCTGACACAAGGCAACTATCCAACCACTTTGATTACAGCTTCGGAAATACAGTCTTATTGGCTAAAGGGGTGAGCAATCACATTTTAGGGTCACAAAAATCAGACAGAAATTCGAAGGAGGAATTCTTGCTGAGAGAGAACAACAAAAGGAATAAGAATTAAGCTATGACAAGAAACTCAGGCTAAATCCTTGGGTGTCATTTAATTTAGGATTGTGTAGCACAGATGCAGAGGACGGATGCGTAAAATGAGCACAAAAACCAAGGAGAAATGCAGTTATATGGGGCCTCACCTGTGAGTTTGCTGGGTTTGTTCTCATTGAGTGCATGCCCCAACTCTGAACAGCTCAGGTCACATACACACACACATACCTGAAGCTTCACAGGTTTGAAGTATCAGACAACAAAGCCCTAAACCAATAGCACAGCTGAAAATTACGAGTGATTTCCTGTAAGCAGGGTATTCCTATTGCTGCCCAAATCTTTGGATGAATGCCAAATGTTGCATTACCTACTTTTTTTTATACTTAGCTCAAACACCTATTCCTTCACAAAACACATCTTCTGTATTCATCCTTCAAAATTGTATCCACCTTTAAAATCTCCTCTAGGTTATGAGGTACACGAAGGTAGGGGATGTGTCTATGTTCTCTGCTGATGCTCTAGAGTCTCCCAGGAGCCTCGCACATGATGATGGTGATGATGGTGATGATGGTGATGATGAGGATGATAGCATATGTTCAATACATATTTTCAAATAAACGGTATATTAAGAGACTATCGATGATGCCCCAAAATCTTGGAGTGGGATTATGGTGGAGATCCTTCATAAGACTCAATACCAGGTATCCACAATTGAGGGATGGAGGGTAGGCAAGATGGCATAAGAACATTGATTTTAAGTAAAGAGTACAGTAGAGAAGGTACGCCTGAAGCGACCAGTCAGCCATGTGTGGATGCAACCAGTCAGCCATGTGTGGATGGGATGAGGACCATCTTGTGGAACCGGGGACTTTGGCTAACTCTTCAGTGAGGTGCTGGGTTTAAGAAGGTAATACGTGAGGGGATAGAGCCTGAGATCCATTCATGCCAGTGGGAGTACGACCTGGGGTTCTACAGAGCAGTGATCTTAACTGTAGTGTCGACACACCTGTGTGCTACAACCAGTTGTCACGTGTTTAATAAGTACTTTGTCCTTGGTAATAGTACACATGGCATGAATGAAGCGCTCTGGATTCTTTAAAGCAAAGTGGATTCAAGAGTAATTCAGTAATAAAGCCACTCTCACTCACGTGCCTTCTGCTCTATTTTCTTCAGTGGGTCAGGGGAGCTGGGGTTAAATGTGGATGCGTACTTTGAATCCACGCGTGCCCTCAGTTGTGTTGCACAGGAGAATGTCTTCTGTCACATGGTTGGTAACGTGGTGCAGGCAGAGAAGTGCTGCTCTGAGTTACAGGTGAGTACAGGTGAGTGCCCAGAGGAGTACAAGGTCTGAGCTGGGGTCCCTGGAGCCAACAATGGAGCTGGATTTTCAAGTCCCGTAAACCTCACACTTGGTGCTGCCCTGACCAGCATGTTCTTCAACTGACCTCAACTGTGTCACTGTAAGTGGCAATTTTCAGGAAGGCAAAGATGAACTTGAAACAGAACTTGTCCCCACAAAATCTCAAGTATTTCAAGGCATCTAGAATTCTTTTTTCAGGCTTGACTTTTACGTCTCTTTCTCAAAGGGTGACTTGTGAAGTCCTCTATTGAAGTACAGTACATCCTCCTTGTTATTTTCTCCTCCCGCCCTCCTTCCCACCATTTGTATAAGTAGAAGGAGAGATACTTATCCTTATTTATTTACCATCGTCCCTGTCCTGTAAGCTCTGTGAGAGCAGGAACCACTTGTCTTTCTTCACAAGGGGTACTCTGGGCTCGGATACAGTTCCCAACACAAAGAGAAACTCCATAAATATTTATTCAACAAGTGGGTGTAAGGATAAATGAATACAAAAGTGAGCAAATGAATAAACATGTATCTCTTTAAAAGCTCAAGAAAACCTCTGGTTGCAGGGGAGAGGTTATGTTCAAAGGCTGTTCATAGGGGCCAATGAGAGGTGTTGAGAAGTCTCTTCTGATCGGGATGCAGTTGTCCAGCTGCCCCAGCTGTGGCTAATTCCCTCTTGTTTTCCAGGGATTGACGTCTGAGCTCATGTAATGAATGGCTACAGTGGCTCTAATGACAGTACTCCTTGGACTCGATGAACATCCAGCAGGCAGCTCTTGAACAAGGAAAGCAGCAAATACCAGCTGGCCAACCTTTCAAAGCCAAAAAAGCGCTTGTGCCCATGTCAACACAAGCTGCCCATTATTTAGACAGAAACCGTCAGTGATGTCCTACCAGGGCCAAAGAGGACGCTCTCGGGCATTCACGTGCACGCTAGGTTGACGTGGAAATTGCAGTGGCGTGTGGTTAGTACATGAGCCAAGGGAAAGTCCTTGGCTGGAGAAAGAAGATCAACTTACCAGCCTATGGCTTTGGAAGGTCACTCATCCACCTTGAGCCTCTGTTTGTTCATCTACCCAATCGTGATACACATGATTTCCCAACAGACTGTGGAGGATAAAAATGAAAGGAAGGCAACTGTTGCTATTACTCTGCATGTGCACATACAGGTACATGCACTCAGATGTACTTCACATCTACTCGTTTTTATAGTAATATTCGAGTATTCCTTTATTTTAATTAAAATAGTAAAAATGATTAAAGACATGCAAAGAGATATAAAATTATTTAAGAAGATGTACAAGGAGGTATAGAGCACAATAAAGTGAATATCCACAAATCTACTCGCCACGTTTAATGATGGAGGAGCCTTCTGGGTCACAGTAGTTGCATCCATCTTCCCTCAACAGCGGTAATAAATATCTTGAATTCAGTGTTAATCTCGCTCATGGACTTCTTCATAATTTACTACTGCTCTGAGTACTTGTGAGCCGTGTAAACTGTATCATACAGAATGTATTCTGTAATTTACTTTTCTTGCTGCTGATTCTAACTGAGATTCTTCCATATGGATACGTAGAACTTGGCTCACTCTCTTTCACTCCTACATCCTGGTCTTTTAAGTGACTATATAACAATTTATATACACTTTTATACTGATGGACATTTAGAATGTTTCCAGATTTTTTTCTTTTGAATACTTACATGAATTTACTAGATTTTGCCAAAGTGTTTCTCACACCAGTTGTAGCAATTTATATACCCACTAGCCAAGCTGTGGATAAGAGTTTCTTTTGTTCTACATCTTTGCCAAATCTTGGTGTGGTCCTAGAGGCACTGTTTTACAAATCTGTTGGGCACGGGATAACCTCACATCATAGTTTTAATTTGCACTTTCCCAATTACCAGTGAAATCATGAAGTAAAGCTTTCTTTTTACATAGAGTTATAGGCCATTTTTGATTTCCTTTCTACAGGCTACAATTTTACTTTTACCAGTTAGGAATGCTTTTAGTAAAAGTAACAAAAAAAATGAAATATTTTGTTTTGTTTTGTTTTATATATAAAGAGAATACAAAGGAGGGCAGGCCAGAACTGATGACCATACCTATGATCCTATGAGTATTCCATGCAGTTTCAACCGGTGAGTTCTTCCCACTTAGCATGGTAAACCTCCCACCTCATGGTGGCAAGATGGCTGCAGCACCTCCAGTACAGCACTGTGGTCTCAGGCAATCAGAAAAACTCTTGTTTCAGAAAAACAAAACTTTCTCAGAAACCCTCAGGATATCTTTGTTTGTAGCTTAGTGGCCAAAACTATGTCATATGCCACAAATTCCAAAGAAAACAATGGGGACTGATATTAAGCTAATAAAATTAGTCCTGAGTACAAAATCAAAGTATTCTCAGGAAGTGAGGAGGGGCACAAGGCTATTGATTATGCAATCAGCACTGTCTGCCATTAAATAATTTCTGCTTTTTGTTTCTTTCTCCCTTTTTTGTCTCTTTTCTTCTTGATTTGTAGAGGTTCATGTAGCTCATGGATTCAAATTCTTTGTTGGTTATTTATGTATAAATAATCCTTAATCAATATGATCATTTTAATAGATGCAAAAAAGTATTTAATACAATTAAACCTAAATTCATAATACATTTATATATTGAAACCTAATATCCAATGAGGTGGGATCTTCAGGAGGTAATTAAGTTATGAGGGTGGAGTCTTCAATGAATGGGATTAGTGCCCTTAGACAAGAGACCTCCAGAGAGCTCCCTCGTGCCATGTGAGGACACAGCTAGAAGACAAGGAGGTGGTCAAACAGAAGTGGGCACTCATCAGACACTGAATTAGGAGGTGTCTTGATCTTGGACTCACCAACCTCCAGAATGGTGAGAATTAGATTTCTGGTTTTTTAAAGCCCCCCCACCCCGTTTTTGGTATTTTGTGATAACGAACTGATTGGATGAGGACAAGGGTGAAAGGCAATTTTAGCTTTAGCATAAGCAAGAAAGAAGTGATCAAGGAAGTAGTCACGAGAAGCAGAGTGAGCATCGCATTTGCAGGAGTATTTTAAAATGTTGCAGAAGTAACTTGTACAAAGTGGAACGGGGAAGGTGCCAGCAGCATGTGAAAAGGCTAGGCTGGCCATTTATTGTCATACCTGCTCCTCTCACCTGGGACTGACTGGTATGGGTATGCCCTTGCCCCAGAGCTGGCAACAGATAGACATGGAACCAACCACAGTCAACGCAGAGAGTTTTCATGCATTTGCATCTAACTTTCTGGAATCTCTCAGCATGTCCAGATTCTTAATTGTATTCAGGACTCTGTTCAATACCACCTTTATAATGAGGACTTTCCTGACCAACCTGCTTAAACCAACATCCCCCGATCCATCTCTGTCCCTCCCATCCTCTTTACTTTCATGTCAGCTGTTATTCCCACATGACACAAGTGGCTCACTGCGCCAGTCCTAGCATCTAGAACAGTGTCTAAAAGTGGACTAAAATGTTCACTTTTTTTGTAATTGGAACTAAATTTTCCTAAAGTTGTGCCTCTGACTCATTCAGATCACTATTTGTCAAAGGTTGGGCGATTTTCTGAAAGTCTCTAAGACGATATCTCTTCTGCAGCTGTCTCTTCTGGAAACTGAGTCATAAACTCCACCCTCCAGTTAGACGGCAAACTGCAGGAGACAGCTGAGATCCCACCCGGAAACTTCTAGCATTACTCACACAGCAAGTACTTCCACCAAAAGCCCTCGCAACATGGGCGAGTGACCCATTGCTGAAAATCTATTTCTCAAGAAATATTTTATAGTTTTATTTTTCCCTTTGCACTCTGATCCAAGTATGCATGTGAGGATGGGAGGGGATCAAACCAATGACCAAGTGCATTTAAGTTTGCAAATGAAGACCTAAACAGTAGCAAAAATGCACAAAAACATGCAAATGAGGTACCCAAAAGCTAATGCTCATAATAAACCAATTAACAGATTTTGAAAGTGGTCAACGTATAGTCTTCAGGTGAAGTGAAGAAACACACCTTGAAAGCTGTAGAACTGGGCAGAGTGGGTGGGGCCATGCCAGACTTCCCTGCTTTAAATGAGAATACTTCTCTGTAGTCTAAAAAAGTGGAAAAGGCACAATGCAGACAAAATCAACTGTAGGATTTTGGATTCAGTAGCTTCTTTTGAAAATGATAAGTGATTCATTAAAATAAAATAGAAAAAAGAGAAATTGGTCACAAAGTCTCAACAAATACCAAAGAAATAATCTCTTTTGGGCAATGTTCTCTAACTGTAATGAAATATATTGCCAGAAAACAACAAAAAGCTATATTTGAAAATAGATTAAGGCCCTGGCTGGTGTAGCTCAGTGGACTGAACACAGGCTGGGAACCAAAGGGTCGCCAGTTTGATTCCCAGTCAGGGCACATGCCTGGGTTGCAGGCCAGGTCCCCAGTGGGGGCCACGTGACAGGCAACCACACATTGATGTTTCTCTCCCTCTCTTTCTCCTTCCCTTCCCTTCTGTCTAAAAATAAGTAAGTAAATAAATAAATAAATAAATAAAATCTTTAAAAAAAAAGAAAAAGAAAACAGATTAAAAAACAAAAAAGCACTTGAAAATAATTTGTTGGAACAAAAAGTCCTCTACTAGAAAATACAAATGTTTACAAGTAATTAGAAATAAGAAAAATGAATAATTAAGTATCAAAAATTGTGGATTAGCTAAAGTATAGAGAAAATATATATAGTCTAGATGCATACATAGGGAATTTTAAAACACTGAATTTTGTATGAAGAAGTTAATGAAAAGCAACAATACAGACAAAATAAGACCAAAGAAAGTACCAAAAAGTAAAGAAAACAATGCACAGAAATGAATTATTAAGAAAATAAACATAAGAGGTGATCGACTAAACCAAAAGTTAAACCTTTCAAAAGATTACTTAAGTAAACATTTTGGCAAGACAGGACAAGCAAAACTGAAGAAGAAGAAAGAGAATAAGAAGAAAAAGAAGGGGAAGAGAAGAAGGAGGAGAAGTAACAGGAGAGGAGGAGAAGAGGAAGTAGAAAGGAAAGGGAAGGGGAGAAGAAGAAGAAGAAACAAACAGTATTAGCAATCAAATAAAGGAAATGAAATCTGTAGCTACCTTTGCTGTGCTTCATTAAAGCAGGTAAAGAATACTGGATTAGAGTTTGCGAAAGAATGCAAAAAGCTTTAAGAAAAAAATTTAAAAGCTCAATCGCTGTCTCTTAGAGGTTGAGTTGGGTTGGCAGTATCTGTAGATTGAGAGATGGGTTGCCAAACAAACAAATTCATCCTCAGCACCTGCTGTCCAGGGCTCAGATATTCCAAGTAAGATGTCTTCTTGCTTCACAACCAGGAACTACAGAAATCAGGATTTTAAAATATATATTATTTAATCAACCCCTTGACCTTTGGCTGAAGCACAAGTGTCTATAGATTTAACAGCATAACTCCAATAATCTTCACATGCCTTCTTCTCTGTTCAGGGGTCCATCTCCAAATTTCTACTTTTTATAAGGAGACCAATCATATTGGGTTAGGGGCCCATAATACTCCGATATTAGCCCCATCTTAAGTAATTACATCTGCAATGACTTTATTTTCAAGTAATGTCATATTCCGAAGTATTGGTGGTTAGGATTTCAGCATGTGAATTTTAGAGGGACACACTTCAACCTATAACATCTTGTATATTCTTCCTTATATATCTAAACTTTTAGAGTCATTCCTATTTAGGCATCCCTTTTCTTCTCCTCCCCCTCCCCCTCCTCCTCCTCCTCCTTCTTCTTCTTCCTATTTTGATCACTGATGTCATTATCGGGAGCTGTATAACATAACAGCTAAGACAACGGGCTCTGGTCCAGACTGCCTGGGTTCAAGACCACTCACCAGCTGTAGAATTTTGTACAAGCTACTTTACACCTTCTATTCTCAGCTTCCTCACTTACTAACTTGGGACAATAATGGTCCCTGTTTCAGTGGTTATTTTGAGGAATAAGTTACGATGGATAACACATTTAAACAGCTGGCACCTAGTGAGCTTGGATAAGTTTTCTTATTCCTAGAAATCCACCTGCCACCTTGCACTCAGGTGGATTTCAGATTGTAAAGCATGTGCCCACATCTAACATCATGTTATCAACATAGGACCCTATGAGTTAGGCCATGTTTAATCCTCATTTCCAGTGCATGAAGGCACAAAGTTGCAGAAAATAGTGCCAGATCAAGAAGACCAAGTGGGCAATGGTAACACAGTACTAGACCCTGGGTGATGTGACAGCTAGCCCTGTTGTCTTTGATCAACACCAGGCTGCATGGTCAATTAGATTAAATTTAAATATTAAGGCTCCATGAAACCTGCCCCCACCCCCACAAATTGGCTGTGATGTGAAGCAAATAATCTTAAGTCTAGTCAAAACCTGAGGTGAGCCCTGGCTGGTGTAGCTCAGTGGATTGAGCACGGGCTGGGAACCAGACGGTCCCGGTTCGATTCCCAGTCAGGGCACATGCCTGGGTTGCGGGCCAGGTCCCCGTGAGGGCCATGTGAGAGGCAACTGTACATTGCTGTTTCTCTCCCTCTCTGTCCCCCTCCCCTCCCCTCTCTCTAAAAATAATAAATAAAAATAAAATCTTCAAAACCTGAGGTGAAAGGATAACATGATACCACGTTTTTCAGGCTAGTGCCGCCTTATCCTTTGTTCGGAAATGCAATCTGTCCTTTGAGTCTCTGTGGCAGTTCTATTCAATGAGTCTATAATAAGTTATTTCTGAAAGCTTTTGAAGGGAGATGATTGAAAATTCCATGGTTGCTCAGGCCTCCTGGAAATTCTGGGAGGAGAAGCGATGACATTATGTTTGCTTTTGAAATTCACCCAGAAGTGAAATGACTCTTTTTTTTCTCTCCGTTAAGGCTTTCAACACGGACAACGTAAGCAGCTGAGCTGGAAATCGTTCTGCACTTGCAATCAGAAGCCCTGTGGAGGCCAAGGAATCCACTTACAGTTGGAAAGTCACATAAACAACATGGGGACCTATCCTGATCCAAACAATATTTTCCTAAGTTCACTGAAGATCAAGAATGAGTAAGTGTGAAATGTTCAATTATGCATTCAGTTCAAGAAAAGAGGAGCCTCTTTGCCAGATACTTGTGAATTTTCTCACCCTGGAAATATTGAACATGAACCTTCTCAGATTCCTGGATAATGCAGCTCTATACATGAATAAATAAGATGGAATAACTGCATTATGAGTTTTCTGCCAAGGTCACCTTCCTGTCGTTTTAAGAACATGAGGAGGTGGTGTGAAGCCGTGGGGAAGAGTGACTGACCCAAGAGACCTGGGTTCAAGTCCTCTCTCCGCTTCCTTTTTTACTGTCATCTCACTCTGAGTGTGGGGGTCTCCTCTCTGGGCTTCAGTTTCCGCTCTGTTAATAGCGTAATCTGACAGCACACGAGATGATTTAACAGCATCCCCTCAGCTCCATGATTGAATATTTCTATAGTTCTCGGAATGAAATAGTAACATTATTAGTCAGAGCTTTCCAATTTGAGATGTCTAAATCAACACAATTTCAACAAACAAACAAAGAATAATGTTGATAAACAGTTGCCAAAATCTGACTTTTCCAAGTAAAGATATTTTTAGAAATTCTCTCATCTACAAAAAACAGAATTATATTACATAAAAGAGAGGACCAGATTTTAAAGAGCAGGAAAGATCATCTCCAGTACAGAAAAAATCATTGACAAGTTTATGGCAACCATAGTGCACACACACATATGACATGTGTGCTACACATATGTTTCCATATTCTCAATTTAGATCATCTGATGATAATTCTATCTTACGTTAGCACTTGTGAAACTTTGAGGACTAAAATTAGTCAAAGTAAAATTGACAAATATATTAGAATAGTCAAACTCAAACATTAAGAAAATATCGACACCAATTTGCCTTGTGCACACAGACAGAAAAGAACCAACAATACTTGGGAAAGAGTAATTTAGATGAACCAGGGTTACACCTACATGACAGAGCACAAAGCAATATGCAGATCTATGTAGAATTTCAATTATAGAAAAATTATAGTTTTGAAAACCTTTGGAAGAATTCAGCAAGGAAGAAAAGATTTTCCAGGTGCAAAGTGAAATATCTAGTCCAGGAGGTCCCGTCACCGTTCCTCTAACTCAGTGGTGACTCAGAGGTGCCTGCACACAGCTCGTTTGTGTAGGAACCTACATGGTGTGAGAACAGGTAAAAATGGAAGGGGAGTGGTGTTTTTTGGTCTGTTTGTCTGTTTTTGTAGCAGCATATAAATCCAGGCATGTTTGAGAATTTCTGGGGAAATTCCAAGCTGTGGCTTCTCACACTAATTCCAGTGAAGGTTAGTGTTGTTAATAAATCTTGTTCATGTACAAGTTCATTTCTTCTGCTCGTCAGGTAGCATTACTGCCTAGAGGCGGAGATGGGGAGTTCACACCTCTAATGCCTGGGTTGAGCCAGAGCTCTCCAGGCCGCCCATAAGAAAAAGACTCCCTCTGCCTGCCCTTTCTCAGAGGATGACACCTGCGCAGGTAGGGCAAGAGAATCGGAACCAATCGAAGAGAATGCCATATGCCTTTCAGAAATGATCTTTACTCTTGACCTTGTTCATTTACTCAAGAGTATTTACTTGGTGATTACCATGCGGAAGGCATTATTCCAGGCCCTGCAGACATAATGATGAATAAATCAGGACCCTGCCATTTTAAAGCTTCTAGAGAATGGGGAAGAGCACAGATGAAGCTACCACTGCAGGGCAGCGTGAGAAGTTATCATATCAGAAAGAATTGGCTTTGGAAGTGTATAATCCACATTCTATTTTTGCCTGTGGTGGGAAATGGAGGTGGTGCTCCCGGCACAGGGAAGAGATTTTGGTTGAATTAATACATGTTTCTCTCCTGCTTTGGAATTTCTGTTTTTCCCAATTTCAGTATGCTTCTCTGGAGCAATATCTTTACTGATTTCACTGTCTTTAATCCATAGAGACCTCTGTGCAAAGTAAGCAAAATCAGCAAAGGAAGAATCAAGAGGCTTGAGTGATGCTGGTCAATGGAATCAGAGAAGCAGCTGGCAATAGGCTGTACACTTGAACTTCTAGAGGCTGCTTCTCCTCCATTCTAACATCCTATGACTCACACTGTGTGATCCCTCACATGGCCATTCATTCATTTCATACCAATTATGTCCTGAGTATGTGAGGCAATGTATCCAATGAGACAGGGACTTGCAAAAGCCTTGAAAGTCCCAGAGGCCCTCTGTTAGGAATTAAGTCAAGTAATTGTCCCTCTTAGAGGGTTTGGAATGACTTTTAGCAGTTCCTCGGATCTCCTCTGCCTGTGTGTGTCCTGTAACATCTCACAAGCTCACCGCATGCAGTGTGAAATTTCAAAAATATCCCAGCGTCTGACTCTGTGCCCATCAGTATCTATGTTAATACATGAAGAATATCCTCTAGTCTAAGCATTTGATTTGCTTGTTGGGGAAAACAAACTCCTTTGAGAATATCGTACAAGCAGTAAACTCTTTGCCCAGACAAACTGCTTTTTGTGTTGCTAGGCATGCATTCACGGGGCTCAGAGGCCCAGCCCTTAAATTCTTAGTACCTGAAACTCAGATC
>PVJI01029488.1:0-15227 GCA_004026765.1 Micronycteris hirsuta
AACCTTTTTAAACATCACTTGTCTTCAGAATCGGATCTCATTTATCTTCAGTATACCTCTTGATGTGGTGTCTAAAGCATCATCATTGAAGCCCATGTCTTTTTTTACAGCTGAATGGACTTACCATAGTGGGACTGATGAATGGCTCACATCCTTACAGAGCCCGGGTCTGTCTACTTGCCCTCTGAACTCATTCTGTTTTCAAGTTGTCCTCTCTCCCTGCAGTGCATGTCCTTTGCCCCTACTCTCATCTACCTCAGGTGTCCATCTTATCACCAAATCTTACCTAACTTTTTTTATTGTTGTTCAGTAACAGTTGTCCCACTTTTTTTCCTGTTGCTCTCCCCTGCCCCGCCCCCTGCCCCCAACCCCACTCCCACAGTCAATCCCCAACCCATTGTCCATGCCCATGAGTCATCCATTCATGTTCCTTGACTTGTCCTTTCCCTTTCTTTCCCCAATTATTCCCCACTTCCTTCCCTTCTGATCACTGTCAGTTTGTTCTTTATTTCCACGTCTCCGGTTCTATTCTGCTCATCTTTTAAGACTCAGCTCAGGATCTCCTTTGCTTTGTATATAATTGCCCAAAGAGCAAAAATCAGCTCATGCAATACAAAAATAAATCTAGGGGTTCTTTTGGATAAAAACAAATATGCATACAGTACGTAAAAAATATACATATATAGATATATGGTGATATATACATATACCTATCAATGCTATTAAATGTTCATGGCTATAGCAATTAGGACTAAATAAAGTATTAAAACTCCCTGGGGTGAGGTTTAGTACATTAATAATAAAAAAAAATGCAATATGATAATGAAAAAAATGACAAATATTTTCCAGATCATAATAATTTTATTGTAACTCTACCTCATTTTAACTGTTGAAAAATTGAGACAAACTGTATGCAAATTCCATTGAAATTCTTTAAAACACCTAAAAGGTCACCCTGAAAAAATAATCATACAACCCATACAACAGAGAGTACCTACGATACCATGAAGTGCCATCTCCCAACATGTGTTCAGGACAAAAGTGACCATAAGGACCATCGTAGAAAAATCTATGTCTCCTTCTTCAATAACACCTGCGTGGCTATATATGTCTGTGTAGTACTGAATTTCAATAATAGCTACAATGCCAAGGATGAACACAGCTCACTTCATAAAGCACTTTGTAAATGCACCACTCCAGCATTCTTGTCTCTTGTGTTACCCCATTCTGCACTTGAGGACTTTGCACTTATTGACAAGGGTAATAAAATGGAAGACAAGTCACCTAAACCAGCAAAATCATAATCATTTTGCAGTTTTTTTCTAAGCTCATAAGATTATAGTCATAGCCATACAGACAAGGACTTTTTTGTGCTCGGATTGTATTGTAATAAGTATTTATGTATTGAAACGTTAACCAAGAGTCAAAACAATTAATATCTCATTCAGTTTTCTTGTGAGAAAATTAGGCAATGCAAACAAAACTTCTTGTATTAGCCCGCTGATGAATTAATTTATGGTAATAATCTTGCTTTAAAGAAACAGAACACATCCTCCATGATTTAAGCAAGGAAAACTCAGCCAGAAGTACTTGGGCATGGACAGAGTGGCTCTGGGAAGCCCTGAGGCTTGCACTCGCGACATTCCCCCCACTCTGAGACTCTCTCACGTAATGCTTGCTGCCACTGTCCAGTCACCCGAAGAGTAGAAGTTGGTCTTTAGCTTTCACGAGTATATGTCTCCTTGGCATGGGGTCACAGTTCAACTTAAAGTGGAAAAATTAATTTAGAGAAAGCATCTTCATGACACGTATTTTAGTCATCTTAAATAATATGGATTATAAACTTAAAAGTGACCAAGTGCCTATGAAGTGGGTACAGAACGTCATATGGCAGGATGCTTATAATTATAAAGAGTAGCATCTCTAACTCAGAATGAACTAAAATGGAAAGATTATTTATACCACCCCTTTATTTTACCCATGAATCAAGAGAGGATAAGCACGGCTAGTTACTGAAAGCAGGCAGAGTGTTTAACAGTCACTGGGAGTACGCTGTGAGACTTCTTGTTTGGATATATCATGCTCTCTAATTACTGTCTGCGGGGCATGGGCAAGTTATTCATCGCTCTGGGCCTAAGATTCCTCATGCATAAGATTTGGTTACTAATAGCAATTCTCTCCATGTCAGGGAGTTAATCAAGGTAAACCTCTTAAAATATGTCTGTCTTATAGTGAGCACTTAGTAAGTTGTAGCTACTGTTATTATTTGGTGAAAAGTCCAGTTCTAGCCTAAAACAAGATGGCATAAGGCATGAGGTCGTTGGAGACAAGTTTATGTAATCTGTAGCGATAGCCTCAGTGGCACGTAGCCTCGGTGGCCTTCTCAATGGAGGCAACTGATGGTTCTGGATGGGATGGCTGTTCTCTTTGGTCTAGTTTCTGTCTCATAAAAGCTACTTTAGTACACTCATAAATACTTGTACTCTGAGAAGAATAATAGAGTATAAATGAAGACATTTGCTAATTCATCACAGTATATTTGGGCCAACTATTTTTATTGATTAAAATATTTCTTTCTAGATCCCAAAATATATTTTACAATAGCTAATCCTACCTGTGAAAGAAGAGTGACTTCCCAATGGCAGCATGGACATGAAGAACCTAAAGAGTTTATAACAGAATTATCACGTAAGGATCAAATCCCTATGGTTCAATTATTTGTAGCACAAAATCACTCAGACTATAAACAATCACTACTGTTTTATTCTTTTGCACATCCTAAGCTCACTAAGGACATAATTTTTTCCACTCCCCAATATCACCAGGGAATCGTATTTCCCAAGACACAAAAAGCCATAAGATTTCTTATTTAACTTTTGCTTGAATATCTTATTTTTTTAACTTTGGAGAAATGTTAATTTTTTGTTTACAACATGTAAGATAAAATAGTACACTGGTATCTATGTGTACTATAGTACACTGGTATCTATGTGAAAGTTTGGAATCTGAAAACCATTGGAAGATCAATTCACTTTTGTTGAACTTGGGCAAGTCATTTTCCAATTCTGCTCCTTGTGATTTATTTTTCAATGGGAACAATAATTCATAGCTATGTGGACACTGTGGATATATAGATATATATATCCCTTTGGCACCCTACCCCACCTGGACCTATTGTCTTTTCTTCTCTACTTTGCTTTGTCCACCTGAAATTTAATTTCACCAGAGCTCCATGGGTAACCAGTTTCTAGCACAGTTTGGCCAATGAGAGAGACCAGCAGATTTCAGAGGTGAAAAGAAAGAAAAGATAGCTCAATTTTTACCTCATTCTCTCCAGCTTCATAATGACAGTGCTAGAGTGGCTGCATCTTTCAAAGGAAGGCTCATGAGGAGGTGTTCATTGGAGAAGAAATCGACGTGGTCTAGCTCTTTCTGGGTTGTGGTGCCTGCCCAGCCGCTGCAGGACTAAGAAGAGTAAGAATTGCTTTCTACAGTTGCCCTCCAGTTGCTTCCACTTGTTTGACTGATTCCTTTAACGCTGCTTACATTCTCTGTCTTTTCATTAAATTCCTCTTGAGCGGTCTGAGTAGAATTCTGTTTCATGCTCTGTCCTCGGCTCAGGCCAGAGTGGCAGGCACATAATAGCGATTCCATAAATGTTGCAGTAAAAGTTGTAGCAGTAATGATAGTTATAGTAATAATTATTATTAATTTTGTTAAAGTTTTGGGATTTTTCTGAATTCACCATTGTTGGAGGTGAAAGGGCCATTGAATTACTCTCTTTCTGGATCCTTAATTAATTGAGGACTATACATACCAGTTGGATATTAGCATCACTAACATTATGGAGGGTAAAGTAGGATCTGAGAACGTGGGTTTAGACGTGCTTTTCCATACCTTCCCACTGCACTGAAGTCACTCAGATACAGCAGAGCAGTGGCATGGTTCTTTTTCCTCCCTTTCCAGAGCCATGATCAGTCAGCACGTCTGTTTGAGGTGAGACATGTATATCAGTCACAGAGACAACAGGGTGCTGAGCCAGACAGCTGCAGTCATTCTTTTCATTAGCACCCCAATCTTTATTTGCCTTTTCAAGGTGAGTATGTCGGGGTGCACAGAGAGAAGCATCTGAAGTATACTTCATAATCTTTCCTTTGAAGTCATTTATAAACTTCTACATCAATGCTTTTATCATAGTTGGCAACCCCCATTCATCTGTTTATGCATTCCAGAAATCTCAGAGTTGTTGTTGATATCGCCCTTTCATTTCCACTCGTTCCCATGGTCAAATATCATCGCCACGACTTTTCAAATATCTTGAGTCAAATTTTTCTACATGAAGAGAAAGAAAAACAAGAACAGTAACAAGAACAAGAACAAGATAAGAGCAAGAGGAAGGAAAAGGAGAAAAAAGGTATTTCTACAATTGAAAAGAACTTCAGAAATGTCTGCAAGTATGCTTTAAACGTATTAGACTATTCCTTCTTAAAATTTTACAAAATGTTATTAACTGATTTCTTAAACAAAAATTTCACCTTCAGGGAAGTGCTATAAATGCCAAGTTCAAACCTGCCTGGAACAGAATTCCCATTAAACATTTTAATAAACCCATATGGTTTAGAGTGTTTTCAGACTAAGCACAGAAGTATCTAAAAAACAATGTTTGATTGAAACATAGTTCTTTTTGTGCCTTTGGAAAAATTATTAATTTATCCAAGCTTCAGGCTTTTCATCTGTAAGAAATAAATTATGATAGCTATACCATAGGAATATGGTGTTAAACTTTGTTTTTCCTTGGTAATGAATATGCATATCCATTTTTAAGTGCTTAGCGTAATAGTAGCTGATATCTAATAAATACTCAACAGATGATAGTAATTGTCATGTTAAGGGAGTTTCAAATGCATGTGTTATATAACATCTATCAGGTAAAGAAAACGCAAATTGTTTAAATTCTCTGCAATTGCTTTGCTCTTCCCCAAAGACCCCCTCCAGCTGAGCAGTGTTGGAGGAAGTCATTGAGAAGACTTATCTTGTCCTTCTCTCTGGTTTTTTTTTACCTCTAATCTTCATGCTTACTGTTTGCTCTGCTGTCATCCACCATGGTAAGTGCATTTTGGGTCATTAAACTCTCACAGCTGAACACAGTCTGCTAGCTCTTCTTCTGAGCCACCTGTACCTTGGCTCTTGAGGGAACTACAGAACCAATCTTAGTCTGCCCCTTATATTCATTCAGACCTGGTCTGGGGATCTGCTGTGTAGTAGGTAAAACATTCCAAACATCAAATCTCAGGTATTTTAATATTCACCTATAACAAATATTCTGCAAATCTGGACATTAAAGTACTGCCCATGCCTTATGGAGACTAAAGAAACTGAGAAACTCAAGTCCAAGTGGGAACTGCTTAAATAAGCTGAGTCCAAAGTTTACTTCGCTTTGGCTACCCAACGAATTAATTCAGGGCCAGGACATTGGGACAACTTGTCTCAGAGTGATTTCCTAAGGCTTTAAATCTTCCTTCAAGTTTTTTTTCCCATTCATTCATTTGTATGGTCAGGCCAAGGGTGAGGCCTTTAGCTCTTTGTTTGCTCTCTGTCGTAATCTACACTTTTCTATGCCAAGCATTAACCAGGAATGGAATTCAGGAGAGGAAGATGGGCCCAATCACATGGAAGATATAATGTTGTTATGTTTTGTTATTTATAATAGTATTATTATGATCCTGGATCAGAAATAATAGAACTTTATTCAAATTTCAAATACTAGTGTAGATAAGACCCAAATAGAAAATGGTGTGTGTGTATGTATATATGTATATATGTGTATATATATGTATATATGTGTACATATGTGTATGTATATATATAATCATAAAATAACATATCTTTGTATAAATGATCTATGCCAAGAAGTGTACTGGAATAAATTTCATATAAACTACTTTTTAATGAAATCTGAGAATCTAAAAATTGATTTTCTATAACTTACACTTTAATTCACAAGAAGAAATTGCTGGTAAAAATGAGATAAATTTCAGTTTACATGAAATATCACTAATTCAGAACCTTCTGCTTAATCCCAAAATCAAAATCAAAACTGCGCTTTTTTCAAGAAAGCAAAATATAACCAGAGACATTGAAATAAAGAGCAAACTGATAGTAACCAGAGGGGATTGGGGAAGGAGAACAGGGTGGGGGGAAGGGGAAGAACATCAAGGAACATGTATGAAGGACATGTATAAAGGGGAGGTGGGGATGGGGGGGGGGAGTCATGGGAGGATGGAGACAACCGTACTTGAACAATAATAAAAAAATTAATTTAAAAAAACTCTGTGGTTTTGCATTTACTGAAAGACTTTGGACATCAAATAACTAATTCATTCATAAAGATCCTAGCCACTAAAATGTAACTTTTGTAAACACCTCCACAGGGAATCCTAATGATATCCCATAGGCAATTTCTTGATGAAAGCTTCAGGAATGAGTCTCTTGAAGTTAATCCTTTGGGTATAAATCTTCCTACTTTGGGGACATTCAGGGAGGTTAAGAAATCATTCTCCCTCCACAGGTAAGTCTGATCGTTCTGAAAATCAAGAACTCATAAGAAATATGGTTTGATTTCTTACTTTTCCTCTTTTGAACATAAAATAAAATTAATAGTGATCAGAAAAATTTCCTCATTAAGACAAAACCATGGTCAGACAGACTTCAGACTCTGACACAGACAGCAGATGACATGTGATATAGCAGGAGGTCAGACAGGCCTTGAAACCTTCCCTGATTGTACTTAGAGACACATTTTACAGCACAGCCAAGATTTAGAGAAGGTTATACATTGAACTCTAGCCAACTCTTGGAATTCAAGAAGTACACACATCACAGTTTTCTTTTAACTTGTTTATCTTCTCCAAGTCTGGAGTCGAAGAATTTGGCAGAAGAAAATATACTTCCACTCCATATGCCTTTAAAATTTCATATGTTTATTTTTAAAAGAAAAGTTTGCAGGCTTTGGGGTAAGTGAATGTGAGATTAAGGGTGAGGAAGAAAAAAAGTTAATGTGAACACTTTTCCTTCCTCATTTGAAGAGGCCTCTCTTGGGTTTTTCCAGATTAGATTGAACTGAAATTTTAGCAATGCTGTATCGAGGATCATCAAAACAAGTTTACATTGTTTTGTTCAAGGGAATCCGCTTTCCTCTACGGTGTTTTTGTCCCTTCCTCACATTATTATGGATTTTACTGACTTTTCAGCTGAAGGAGCCCACTTGGCCAAAGTTCTCTAAAAAGATTCTATAGGGATTAAAGTTCTTCTTTTCTTTCCCTTGCATTGTACATTGCTCTTTAATTCATACTTACCATAAGCATCATTGAGGTTCTTTTCAATTAAAATCTATAATTTAATCTTGATGATTTTATATATTAAATTAATATTTTCTTCTGGGTATTTTTCTGCCCCCCATTTTCTCGCTTCTTTTCCTCTTGGATGGATAGAGAAGTACTGAATGAAAAAAGGGGTCTCTCTAAGATTTAGAGTCTTTCCATCTGGTGGAGGTCCATGGCATTGTGGACTATGTCATGTGATTTGAGACTGAAAAGTTCTTAGACACCATCCAACACAGACAATCTGTGCTGGCACTTTTAAAACTGAACACTTTTAAAACTGAAATCTTCAGTGAGAATGAATGATAACAAATGGGTTCTTCTCTCCCATTCCCCACTTCAGCTCACAAATTGAAATATAACAATACTAAATCTACTTTCACAACTGGAATTTCTCTTTCCAGAATACACATAAAGAAACACAAACTCTGTGCTGTGTGTAATAAATAATAGAATGGTGCGATTTTTTGTAAGAAAGTTTTCTTCCTTTTCCATCTGTTGCTTGAGTGCATGAAGACTTGGGTAGGATCATGGAGGCTTTCAAGAAGACGATCTTTTTTCAATCCTTCTAAAACCAACAGAATACTATGAGGGCTAAAGTAAACAGCTGGAGTTTTTCCTTCTTCAAACTAAGAGGGAAAAAAGTTGTGTACATTGATGACAACAAATTCTATACTTAGGGGGAATTTGTGGTAATGATCAATTCATACATTAAGATCCCATCCATTAATATGTGACTTATACACATCTCCACAGGGAGTCCTGATGATGTACCATAGATGATTTCTTGATCCATTGTAAGAGGAATGTATAAGCTAGCATGTAAAACCATGTGATAAAAACTCTTTTTAGTTTAAACAGAGAATTTCAATTGCCTCGTTCAGTGCCTCAACCTTAGCTGCGAATTAAAGTTATGTGGATGCTCATTAAAAATATATCATTGAAATTGAGAACAGGCTGACAGTGACCAGAGGGGAGGGGGAGGGGACAATGGCGGAGAGGGAGAAGGTTTACAGGAACAATTATAAAGGACCTATGGACTATAACTAGGGGGGTGGAAATGGGGAAGGGAAGTGGGAAGGGCTCCCTCACACGTATAAATCAATGTGTGTGTTCCACCTAAGTTGAGCTAGAACCTAAGCATCAGTGTTTTTAAAAATTTCATACCTGATTCTAATGTGAAGCCAGGGTTAATAATCCCAATCCAACTGTTAGATTTGTGAATGTGATGTTTTAGTAAAGCAATAGAGTTCATCTTTAAAATTATCACGATTTTTAGGGCAGGCACCATTATCACTAGCCTGTGTCATTTAAAGAAACCCCTGATTGTGCTCCCACCTGTACATTGTTTTCATGATAACTAGGGCTTTTAAGTAACTCAATCTCTACTGGTAACATCAGGAAGTTAAGAAATGTGTGAAAAACCATCTGTTATGAGTTGGAAAAGTTACCTCATTTATTCATCCACTTATTCAGTTAATGGATACTGCGTATCAATTATGATTCAAGCACTCATACAAGTTCTGGGGATACGACACAAATAAAGTTCCTGTCCTCACATGGCCAACTTTCTAGGGGAGGGTCACATAGCAAAATATACATAAATTGTTTTTGTAAATAAATAATAATTTCTGAAGTGATAAATGACATGGATAAAAGTAGTTCATGATTCATGATTCTAGAACCATTGGGAATAAAATTTAACTTAGAAAAATGGCCAAGCAATGCCTTTCATAGGAGGTGCTATTGGCAGAGAGAGCTAATTGAAGTGATGAAATGCATCACTCAAAGATCTGGAGGAAGAACACTCTAAGCAGAGTAAGCAGTATGCTCGAAGGTCCTGAGGTGGGAATGAATCTGAGTGTTTAAGAAACAGCTAGAAAATCAATGTGGCAGGAGAAAGTTATGTGGCAGGAGAAGAAAGACTGAAGATAAAGTGGTCAAAGAGTTTGTGGAAAGGGATAGGAAGACATGACATAAGTTACTATATGCTCTGTCAACAAGTTTAGTTTGGGCCCAAGTGTGATAGAAAATCTTGGACCATTTTACCAAGTCAGTTACGTGATGCCATTTGTGTTTATAAAAGATCACTGGCTTGTGTTGGAAGGTAGAGGATTTCAGTTGTAGAAGAAGGAAGTTTATTAAGTAGCTTAGGCAAGAGATAATTTTGGCTTAGACCTGACTGGTAGTCAAGGGTTTGAAAGCAATGTAATTCTAAACTATTACTTGTTGATTTGGAGCAAAGAAATGGCATAAACAGAGCACCAAAGGACTATTAGTTCATGTCTGTGGGAGAGCAAGCAAAAAATGAGGATGAAACTGAACGTGAGTAAATACACAACAGGCTCCCCAGAAGGATTTGTGCTACTCTAATCACAGAAGATTAGCCTTCACTGACAATGGTAGAACCAGTCTACAGAGAGTCATGAGTTCTCCCCATTCCCTGCTTATGCATTTTTGTCATGATCAGACTGTGACAGTAGCCACTTTGAACATCAGAGGTTCTGATTCCACAGACTAATTAGGGACACCCATGAGCTAGGTCAAATGCTGTGTGTGCCAGCGCACTTAGGGTGGGAGTTGCAAGGCAGCCAGCACAGTAGGCCTCATGGACTTGAAAAATGTTTCTCAAATATATTGTCTGCTTGAATCAGCACCATCGATCACCCATAGGCATCTATTAAAATCCTTCCATCTCTGAGAGAAATAACCTATTTAAACCTCTCTTTCCAAAACCAATTTGTACAAGTGCCCTTTTTTTAAGTCTCTTCTTGGTTTGCATACAATTTATTTCTTTTTTATATATGAAAATTATTCTTCTCTTACTAGAGAATATGAAAATGAAGATATATTTCCAACACAATGGCACTGAGGCAACTGAATTTATTCTGTTGGGACTGACCAGTCAACCAGAGCTGCAGGCCATCTTTTGTGTGACTTTTCTCATTACCCTGATTGGGAACATTGGATTGATTTTACTAATCGGATTCTCCCCCGGGCTGCAATCCGCCATGTATTTTTTCCCTTTCCATTTAGTGTATGCCAATATTTTTTATTCTCTCAATGTCTCTCCTCAGATGCTTGTTAATTTCTTATCTGAGAAGAAAACCATTTCCTCCTGAGGGTGTCTGGCCCAGTGTTTTGTTTTTGTGACTCTGTTCCTTACTGAGTATTACAAGCTCAGTGTCATGGCCTATGACAGATACATGGCCATCTGCAGTACCCTGCATTATGACAGCAGAATGACCAGGCCACTTTGCAGCTGCCTGGTCACTTTCCCCTACCTCTGGGGTTCTATGGTGGGCATGATGCAGGTAACACCAACCTCTTGCTCGTCCTTTTGTGGATCCAACATCATCAACCATTTCTACTGTGCTGTCCCACCTCTCTTAATGTTGACGTGTTCTGACACTTACATAAAGCAAACTGCAAGGTTTGTGTGTGCAGAGATTAACCTCACAGGTTCCCCTCTCATCATCCTCAACTCCTACCTTTTCATTTTCATCATCGTTATGAAGATCTGTTCTAGTGAAGGACAGTGCAAAGCCTTGTCCACCTGTGGCTCCCACCTGACAGTATGTTCTATGGGTCCCACCTGTCACTATGTTCTATGGGTCCTTGTTCTGCATGTATCTCAGACCAGCAAGTGAGCAGTCTGCTGAGCAAGGGGAAGTTATGGCCATTTTTTGTATTTTTGTGAATCCCATGTTCAACCCATTTATCTACAGCCTGAGGAACAAGGATGTGAAACAGGCTTTAAGAAGAGTGTTTATGAAAAATCTTGGTACAATGGAGAAAAGTTCTCTTTCAACAGTATAAAAATGGAAAAAATAAGTCCAAAAAACAATGAAAAAGCACCTCTTCTTGGTTGTGCCTAAGTGAAATTCTCTGGAATAACAGTAATATTTGTATGTATTCACAGTTTGGGATCGAGTGAGATTCTAATGGAAACAAAGAATGGGATAGTTGTTTGGAAATGAGGATTGATAGCAAAGACCACAGCAGAAGTCCGCTGTTTATGATTAAACAGGCCCATGTCTCATTCAAAGTCTCATTTCCACTTAATTCATTAGTCAGTAAGTTTTTTATCTCACTCTTTAGGTCATCAATATCGAGGATCATATACCCATCCTATCAGTAAAGAAAGTGTTTTACACTATATTTCTTCAATAAGAAAATGACTTACTGCCTATGATACATTATATATATTTTCCTTTAATGAAAGCTTATTATTTTCTCAAAAAAGTCATATCTCTATTTTCAGGTGTTTGCTCTCAATATAGTTCTGGTGCATTTTTATGTCTACTTTTCTTAAATATAAAACCTTATGTTTTTATTATCTCAACAAATAACCTGATATTTTATATTTTAATAACCCCTTGCCTCATCCCCCCTTCCTAAGAAACAAATGCGTTTAATGTTGTTTACCCCTGGAGATCTTAACTTACTGAGAAGCACAACATTTTTAGGCAGAAAATAATGGAAGCTTGAATTAGAAGGAACTTGGATGACATTCTGGCTCAATACTGTTATAGAACAGTATTGAGGAGAACAGTACTGAGCCAGGGAAGGTCATCAAGGAGACATGACTGCTGGTTTGAACATGGGAACTGGACCTTAGCAATGGAAGGCTCCCCATTCCCTCTCTGTGCTTGGATGTCCACTCCTCCCACCTCCCTAGAACTAGAAGCTGCTCAAGGACACAGCCTTGAGATAGTGATGTGGTGATGAGACTATCTGAACTACGTGCATAGCTAAACCCAGTTAAGGCCCTGTGTGTGTGACTGCACCCAAGTAGGATCTGTGTATAAACTTAGAAGTTTTGTGGGGTGGATGCAGAAATCTACTCTTCTTGTCACTGCCCAATAAAAGCCTCCTAAGTGAGTTCCCTGGTTTATAAAACCTGCCACCCACCAAACAGGAGTGGTCTGCCTTTTTCTTAGGTCTCTTCTTGTCCTCAGCATACTGAGGACTGGTTTCAGATTACAGCTGGGAAGCTCCCAAGGAGGTTGTCACCTGGCATAAATCCATGCTTTTCCTACATTCATATTCCAATTCTAATGTTAATAAATATCCTTTAATTTTATATCCTAGAATCTGGATGATACTGGAAGACAGCTATACCACTAATGCCCTCTTGGATGATACTGGAAATATGCACTTTTTGTTTTCTTGACCACAGCCAACATACCAGCCTCTGTCCCGCCTGCCATCCACCTGAGTCCAGCTAGTTATGCAGGCTGTCCGCACTCTGCAAGTGCTGTGGTAACTGAGGCCCATGCAAAGCAAGGACATGTTTCCAGACTGCACAAGTTTCAGCTAACGCGGTGCCTTACCAAATGAGGGCTGCCTCTATTTAATGTATCACTTCCTTCCTTTTCCTCGATTATTAAAATCTTCTACCAAATGTCTTTTGATGCTCTCAGCACATTCCTCAAATTAGAATAACTGAGTAAAAGTATAAGAACACTCTTAAGACTCCTTAAAACATAATTGTAAATTGATTTCCATAAAAACTATGTATTATGATTTCAACACCATCAATGTAGAAATTGCCAGTCTTGTTGAACTCTCTTGAAAATAGATTCACAAAACAATACCTTAATTCATAATTTTGATCGCTGACATTTATTTATTTGAATTCTGATTAACACAGAGTTTCTTTCTATGATTAAATGACTCATAGTTGAAGGGTATGTGTGGGCCCCTCGGTTCTTTTGAGGGATAATTGTTGGCAAAAGTAAAATTCAGTTAGGGATAAGACTAGGTATTTAGGTATCTTTGTTGGGAAAAAAATATGTTGCATTATGGACACAGGCATGGTGCAAAACTAAATGTTTGTATAAAAGCATTCATAAATAAACAGTCTTAATGTGCCAAGGTTATAGGCTTTTTTCATGAATAGGCCACCAGGTCCTCTCTGCCTTTCCGAAAGGACAACTTAACTGGGTTGCAACCTTTCAGCTCTGAGCAGTCCTCTCTCTGGCCTCCATTTCATGCATCGCCCCGTCTGAATATGCAGAGCAATGATATTAATATTAAATATTTTTCCACATTTTTCAAATCATCTACAGTGAATGTGTATTGCTTGTATTGTCATATTTGATTTTTGTGTACATGTACACATATACTTCATGAACTGAACCATTATTAAAGAATTTCTGAATTAAAGTTTCTGCATGGGATATCTAAAAGCATCTGATTTGAGTTCCTCAAAAATAAATGTGAAAAGAATAATAGTTAAGATAAAACATTCCTTTACAAAAATTGAAAACATATTTTAATCTGCATTAATTATAAGAATTTGGTTTTATACACATACATTAGTCAAAGAAGAAATAGAAAAGAACTTACTTAGTGCACAATAAAGATAGCATAAAAATTAGTGGAAAAATAAATGGTTACTTAATAAATAGTAGGAGAGAATGGGTTACAATGTGAGAGAAAATGTTATATACAATATTCTAACATACAACAAAATTGTATCTCAAATGATTCACGGTATTCTCAAAATATACTCATGAAAAACAATAACATAATATAGATGCTTGCTTATTTAAATTTAAGTTTGAGAAAAACTACAAAACAAATAAGAAAGATAAAATACTCTCAAATAAAAATGTAAATATTCCTCATGTGAGAAATCATCAGAGATAACTTGTACAACAATCATCAAACTGATGGATACCCCTTATTCTTTAAATATATATTTCAATTCTTCTGTTCAAATGAAAACCAATCTATTTCCTAAGAATTACAGCAAAGAAGCAAACACTCTTAAATGACATTTTCTAATAACAAATGTACAGTGAAATGGTTACTCTCAAACATTACTTATCATAAGTGTAAACTTTGATGAGTAAGATTGACTCTTTCTGAAGAAAACTTTACCCAAAGAAAAATGTAGCAAAGCCTTTAAAAATGTTGAGATTATTTAATTCAGCAATTTCACATTTAAGAATCTATCCTGAAAGAACAATCAATAAGATATGTACATAGATTTACAAATCAATTATAACAAAAATAGCAGAAATATCAATATGATAGAATAATGGTTTGCAAGATAAACTAAGTGAAAAAAATACACCAAATGCAGAGAGCAGTTCTCTTTTAACAAGTGAATTCTAGACTTATTTTGAAGTTGAAATTGAATTTTATTACAAAATTGAAAAATATTTCAGTACTTTTCACAATAGGTATGTTATGTTTTTGTAATTAACTTCAAATATGATTCAATTTTGTGTATTATATTTCATTAAAAATGGTCTTCACTACATATATTTAGTCCATAAGAAATACAAACATAATATTATCAAGTGAAAATTAATGTTCAAACTGGTCTATGGGAAATATTCCAATTTTTATAAATTATAAAACTATATATGAGTATCCATTTATTGAGAAAAATATAACAAAACACAACAGAGGTTGTTCATTGGTTTAGGACATAAAACAGATAAACATTACTTCCTCACATCTGTCTGTGTTTTTAGTTCTATATAGTGAACATGTTTGATGGAACCAGCATATATTCAATCAGTCGAAACTTAAATGCAGACAACTGTAATTGAACAACAATAAAGTAATTTTAAAATAAAACAATAGAGCCCAAATTTCTAGAACTGCTGGTCGTATAGATATTTCCTGGAAAACAATTCAAACATATTACAATAAATTTACCAGTTGATTTCATATGGACATTTGATATTGTGGTCTTATTTAAAATTAAAGTCCACCTGCCTGGTATAGCTCAGTGGATTGACTGCAGGCCTGCGAACCAAAGGGTCACTGGTTGGATTCCCAGTCAGGGCACATGCCTGGGTTGCAGGCCAAGTCCCCAAGTAGGGG
>PVJI01029489.1:0-15188 GCA_004026765.1 Micronycteris hirsuta
TCTGTTGTGTATGGAACTGTAAGCTTGTGGTACTTACCATTTTGTTAAACACAGAAGGAAATATGGGGATATGAAACTCTAGGGAGAAAATGGAAGCCTGCAGATAAGGTGTGTATTGGAAGTAGAGGAGGGCCTTAGGGCAGAGGACTACTGTGGGTCTCAGGGTTCTCCAGAGACTAGCAGATATGACAATGCCCTCGAAAAACTTGACAGGAATCTGCTGAACCACCAGAGTGCACACTGAAAGGAAATAATTGCCCCTTAGTTCACTGACTAAGCAGCTGAGGAAGATGCTGAGGAAGTCTCTCTGAGCCTACATTATTCTTTCTCTCAACACAGTGCCTCATAGCAAACTGAAAGTTAGTCTTTAGTTGTATTAAACTTATTTTTTTAAGTTATGGGTTGCATGTTCTCTTTTTATGAGTTACGTGAAAAAGAGTTAGGGAAAGATTTCAGGATATCATACAGGAAAATTTGAGAGGCATTGATTGTATAAAACTCCTAAGAAAATAAGATCAATATCTGTATGGTTGTAAAATAACTGCTTGAGATGTTTTATTTTTTTTTATTTGTTAAGTAATTAATTTTAATTATAATTGACATAAATTATTATATTAGCTTCAGGTGTACAATATAGTGATTCAACATTATTTATATACCTTACAAAGTGATCACCACAATGAGTGTAATAACAATAATCATCACAGTATTATTGACTCTATTTCCTATGCTTCACATTACATTCCCATGACTTATTTTATAACTGCAGTTTGTTCTTCTTAATCTCCTCCCCCTTTCTCAATTCTTCCCTACCTCTTCCTCTCTGCAATCATCAATATGTTCTATGAGTTAAGTTCTGTTTAATTCTTTGTTTGTTTTTTTGTTTTTAGATTTCAATATATGTGAAATCATAAAATATTTGTATTTCTCTGTCCAACTCACTTCACTTAACATAATAATACTCGATAGGTCCATCCATGTTATCATAATGGCAATATTTCATTCTATTTTATAGTTGAGTAATATTCCATTTTATATATAAACCACATCTTTATCCATTCATCTATCAATGGACACCTAGGATAGTCTCATATATACTATTGCAAATAATGTTGCAATAAACATATGGGTGCATCTTTTTCAAATTATTATTATTTTTTGTTTCCTTAGGATAAATATCCAGAACTGGAACTGCTGGATTGTACAGTAATTCTATTTTTAATTTTTTCAGGAACTTTCATACTGATTTTCATGGTGGCTGCACTAATTTGCAATCCTACTCATAGCACACCAGCTTTCCATTTTCTCCACATCTTTGGAGACATTTTTTTTCTTGTGAAAATGGCTATTTTATTAAGTATGAAATATCTTATGGTTTTTACTTGAATTTCCTTTATAATTAGTAATGCTGAGCACCTTTTAATGTGCCTGTTGGCCATCTCTATGTCTTATTTGGAGAGATGTTTATGCAGTTCCTCTGCCCATTTTTTTAAGTGGATGTTTGTTTTTTGATGTTGAGTTGTATGAGTTATTTATATATCTTGTAATATAACTCCTTACCAGATAAATAATTTACAAATGTCTTCCCTCATTTAGTAAGAGGCCTTTACATCTTAGTGATTCTTCATTGTGCAAACGCTTCCTAGTTTGATGTAATTTCACTTTTTTCTTTTCTTTTCTTTTTTTCCTTGCCTTTGTTGCCTTTGCCCAAGGAGACATATGTAAAAACAAATATTGCTAAGAGCAATGTCAAGAGTTTACTGCCTAAGTTTTCTTCTAGGAGTTGTATGGTTTCAGGTTTTATATTTAAGTCTTTCATCCATTTTGACTTTATTTTTGTATATGGGTAAGAAAACAGTCTAGTTTCTTTCTTTTTCTTTTTTTTTTTTTGCCTATGTCTGTCTAGCTTTCACAACCCTATTTATTGGAGAGACTGTCTTTTTTCCATTGTATATTCTTGCCTCCTTCGTAATAGATTAATTGAGCATATAATCTTGGACTTATTTCTGAGATTCTACTCTTCTCCATTGATCTATGTGTATGTTTTTGTGTCAATACAATAGTCATTTGATTACTATAGTTTTGTAAAATAGTTTGAAATCAGGATGTGTGACAACTCCAACATTGTTATTTTTTCTCAAGATCTCTTTCACTACCCTGGGTTTTTGTGCTTTTATATAAATTTTAGGATTGCTTGTTCTAGTTCTGTGAAAAAATGCCATTGGTATTTTAATAGGTATTGTATTGAATTGGTAAATTGCTTTGAGTAGTATGGACATTTTAACAATGTTAATTCTTTGAGTATGTGAACACAGTATAGGTTTTCATTTACTTGTGTCTTGTTCACTTGCTTTTGTCAATGTCTTATGGTTTCCAGAGTATAAGTCTTTTAGATCCTTGATTAAATTTATTCCTAGCTATTTTATTGTCTTTTGATTCAATCATAAATGGAATTATTTTCTCAATTTCTCTTATTGTTAATTCATTATTTTTATAGAAAACAACAGGTTTCTGAATATTAATTTTTCATCCTGCAACTTTATTGTTATTAGCTCTAATAATTTTTATTAAGATATTTAGGGTTTTCTACATATAGTTTCATGTAATCAGAATATAACAAAAATTTTACTTCTTTATTTCTTATTTGGGTATTTTTATTTCTTTTTCCTGTCTGATTGCCTTTGTTATGACTTCCAATACTATGCTGGTAAAACTAGTGAGAGTGTGCATACTTACCTTATTTCTGATCTTAGAGAAAAAGCTTTCAAATTGTTAGCATTGAGTATTGTATTAGCTGTGTATTTGTTATATGTGGCCTTTTGTATGTTGAGGTATGTCTGTTCTATACCATTTTGTTGAGTGTTTTTATCAAGAAAAGGATGCTGAATTTTGCTGAATGCTTTTTTAGAATCTATTGAGATAATCATACGATTTTTCTCCTTTATTTTGTTTATATGGTATATAACATTGATTTCCAGATATTTAATTATATTTAATTTCTGAAATTAATCTCACTTATCCATACTACATGATCTCTTTAATGCATTGCTGCATTTGGGTTGCTAATGTTTTGTTGAGGGTTTTTGCTTCTATCTTTATCAGGGATACTGGCCTATAATTTTCTATTTTAGTAGTTTCTTTGTCTGATTTGGTATCAGGATAACATTGGCCTCATAGAATGAACTTACAAGCTTTTTATCTTCATTTTTTTAAAAAAATTATTTTAGAAGACTAGCAATTTATTCTTTTTTGAATGTTTGGTTGAACTCACCTATGAACCCATCTGGTCCTGGACTTTAGTTTGTTGTGTTTTTGTTGTTGTTGTTGTTGTTGTTTATTTTGTTTTATTACTGATTCATTTTATTTCTAGTAATTGGTCTGTTTTTTTTTTTTGTTTCTTCCTGATTCAGTCATAAAGATGACATGTTTTTAGGATATTATTCATTTTTTCTTTTCCCATTTGTTGATGTATATTCTCTTATAATATATTTCTGTATTGTCTGTTATTACTTCTCTTCTTTCATTTTAGATTTTGAGTCTTCTCTTACTCTTTTTTCCTTAATAAGGTTGCTGTTTACTTTTAAAAAAATAGCTTAGTTTTGTTAATCTTTTCTCTCTTTTTTTGGCCCCTATTTTATTTATTTCTGCTCTGATCTTTATTTCCTTCCTTCTACTCACTTTAGGCTTTGCTTGTTCTTCATTTTCTAGTTCTTTTAGGTGTATATTTAGATCATCTATTTGATAATTTTCTTGTTATCGATGTAGACCTGTAGCACTATGAATTTCCCTCTTATAACTACTTTTTCTGTGTCCCAAAGATTTCTAGATCATTCTGTTTTCATTTTTATTTGCCTTAAATATCTTTTAATTTTTTTTTCTTGATTAGTTTATGTAGGGTAAATGGAGTGAGTCAGGCTCCCTCTCCCAGCTGTCTGGGCAACTAAGAGAAGCAGTTTTCCTATAACCTTGAGAATGGGCCCGATAAGCAGTATTCCCACAGCCTTGAGTGGGCCCACACGTGCAGAATTATGTTTTGTTATACAATGTTTTGGCACCCTGCCAGCTTTGTGTGCCTTTAGTATATAAGGGAGTCTGGACTCCTTGCCAGAGCAACATGAAGTGAGACATGTGGCTTGCAGCCTGTGTACATTACGCACTCTAGAATAAAGGCATGTCAGGCATTCCCAGGGCTCTGCTAATTTTCTTCCTGAACTGCCTGAATCATGAGTGAATCCACCTGGCCTGGAATGGTCACAACACACTTTATTAACCCATTAATTGTTTAGTGAAATATTGTTTGGTCTCCATGTGTTGGTGTGTTTTTTTTTTCTTTCAGTTTTCTTCCAGTAATTGATTTCTAATTTTTTACCATCACTAATGAAGGAGATGTTTGATATGATTTCAATATTCTTCAGATTACTGAGACTTGTTTTCTGGCCTAATGTGTGGTATATTTTAGAAAATGTTTCAGATACACTTGAATGTGTGTTCTGCTGATTTGTGGTATAATGTTCTTTAGATACGTGTGAAGTCAACTTGCTTTAATGTGTTGCCAAGGCCACTGTTTCCTTGTTGATATTCTGTCTGGATGATCTATTCATTGACGTGAGTGGGGTTTTAAAATACCTACTATTATTGTCTTACTGTCAATCTCTCTCATTATGCCAGTTAATATTTGATTAATGTATTTATTCGCTTGGTTGAGGTGTTTTAGACATAAATTGAGATGTTAAGTATGATTCAACATTCTTTAACAGGGTCCCTGTTAAGATTATTGACATCTAAATGAATAATTGTGAGGCAGGTGTTAGAAAAGATTTATAAAATTGAAGTGATTTCTAAAATGGACAAATACATACAGAATATGAATATGCATATGAATTAGCCAGAGTGTGGGATGGTAAAACAGTCTTAAATTCCCTTAAGGAATGTGGTTCTTATCACCATGACTAATACATAATTATCACATGCTTATTTAGTTTATTTAGTTGAATTAAATATTAAAACATCCAGATTCTTCAAATTAAAAAAAGCCTGAAGAGGGATGCCACCCAACAGCAACTGGTACACAAGACACATCTTTAGGCTTTTTTAGCAAAGGCAGCCAAGATCCCTTTTCCTAATGTCTGCTTATCTACACAGCTACCCCCACCCCTACCCAATTCCTATAAGCACCAAGTGTGATACTGATAGAGAGCTATTATTAATTAATTAAGTGATAAAACAACCAAAATATTAATATTTGGGAATTTCTGATGGTAAGAACCATAAAGAGAGAACAAAACAGAATAACCCAGGATTGACTACAGGGAGGCTTCTCTTCTTGGTTAACTGTTAGGTAATGGCCACATAACCCAAAATTATTTTCTATTCTGCCTTAGGTTATTTTACATTATATATTCTGAAATTTCATGAAGATAATTATGAAGAAAAAGAGTTATAGGATATGGTAGTAATTTAAGAAAGAGTGGAAAAAAACTTGACCTTACTAAAGTTTTCACAATTCAATTACAAAATAGAATTATGGTTGTTTTATTTAAAAAATTGGTATTTTGCCTTATGATTATTCTTTCTACACACCTTCACATGCACTTTAATTTTTCATCTGTACTTAGGAATTTCTTTATGGACCCAAACAATTGGCCCAATGATCCTACTTCTGGAAATATATCCTAGGGATCCCAAAACACCAGTTCAAACATATGCACCAAATCAAAACAATGAACATACCCTATGTTCACTGCAGCCTTATTTACAATAGCAAATATCTGGAAATAGCCCAGTGCCTATCTATAGATGAATCGATAAAAAAGCTGTGATGCATCTACACAAAGGAATACTATGTGCCCATAAAAATGAAGGAATTCTTACCGTTTGCAATAGCATGAATGGACCTGAAGATTATTATGATAAGTAAATAAGCTAATCAGAGAAACACAAATTACATGTGATCTCATTTATATGTGAAATCTAATGAACAAAATAAACTGACAAAATAGAGACAGAGGCTTGAATATATGGAAGAGACTGACATATCTCAGAGGAGAAGGGGTAGAAGGGACTGGATGAAAGAAGGTGAAGGGTCTAGCCAGAGAACATATATGCATAGCCCACAGACATAGACAAAAAATAGCACATCTTCTAAAAATTTAAATGATGAAAGTATTAAAACAAGAGACCCTTTGATTTAATTTAAATTTTCAATATAATTGAATGACCAGATCAATTAAAATCTGATTATACTTTTACATTTTATGGGTTGTATTTTTAATTCTAATTTCTAACATTTATTTTTCAAGGAAGCTTACAAGTTCACTATCAGCTCAGCAAGGAAGAGACCCATGTGTTCACTATTGAGGTAGAAAACTTTGCCAATAGAAGGATGCACCACTTGAAGATTAACCGAGAGGGAAGAGAGCTTACCATTCAGGTACCTTATTTTCCTCTTTTCATTCAGCCAAATATGTCTTGGATGCTCAATAACACTTTTCTGAGCTTCTACCCCAATCCAAGTGTGCAGCCAAATTCTGGAAATATATACAAATTACATTTGGCCCCAGTCTTTGAGAAGATTGAATAGTGGTTCTCAAAGTGTGCTACTCCTTCCTACCAGCATCAGCATCAACTGAGACCTTGTTAGTAATGCAAATTCTTGGGCCTGACAACAGATCTACTTATTCATAAACTTCTTTGCAAGGTAGCCCACAGGTGATTCTGATGCCTATTTAAGCTTATAACTCCTGAACTGTAGTATGATAGGAAGACATGTGGGTGAAAAGGAGGTCACAAGGGACTTTCAAGGGCTAAGACTGAAGCGTGCACAGGTGAAAGGGGAGGATGGAGAAAGGCACTTTCTGTGCAAAGTTGGGACTAAACTTAGTCTTGAAGGTGATTTGAATTGGCTAGGTGGAGAAAGGAGAGCTAAGTGCTCAGAGAAGGGGTCTATGTGAGCATTCATTTGCAAAGCTGTCTTGAAGAGTATAGTATGTTGCAGGCACTCAATAAAATTCTAGTGTAAAATTCTTCTGTATATAGACAGCAGATGATGGCTGATTACAATAGAGAATTGATAGGGTCCAAATCACCTTTTTAAAAATCATGACCTGGCCCTGGCTGGTGTAGCGCAGTGGATTGAGCGCGGGCTGGGAACCAAAGGGTTCTGGTTCGATTCCCAGTCAGGGCACATGCCTGGGTTGCGGGCCAGGTCCCCAGTGAAGGCCATGTGAGAGGCAACCATACATTGATGTGTCTCTCCCTCTCTTTCTCCCTCCCTTCCTCTCTCTCTAAAAATAAGTAAATAAAATCTTAAAAAAAAAAAATCATGACCTGAATTTAGCCCTTAAATCTGCCCAGCAGCCATCCCTTATTTTTCAATCCATTCACTTCCTTGATCTTCTAGGTGACAATTTTAAACCTCCTCACTTCTCCTTATACCCCAGATAATCTCAGCTACATATTTACTTTTATCAGATGACTTTTTTCTTTCTTGGAAAAAAAATGCATTCAGAAGAGAATATCCACATACCTCATTACCACATTTATCCAATTATCTGCATCTGTGTCTTTATACTCTCTGTCCTCTTGTTGAGTATGAAAACTTAATGGTCCTAGCTAAGGCTTGACCCACCACTTGCAGGTCAGACCTCATACCTTATTCAAAAAACATTATTTCAGCATTATCTCCTTCCTTCTCTTTTCAACAATTTCTAGCTCTAATGGGTGGCTTCCCAAAATATAAAACATGCAAATATTACATGAAAAACAAACAACAAAAGAACTAAAAATAAAACTTTCTCTGGAGCAGGGAAGGAAAAGTTTTGTCCTCTTATCTGACTTTATATACTGCCCATTTTCTCTTTTAGCTTATTACTCAAATCAATGGAGATGTTCATGTACTTAGTCCCTAATTTACCCTTCCTTTTTCTTAAACCTACATCAATGATTTTTCTTCCTGTGCTACAGCAAAACAGTATTTCTCATGACACCAATGGCCTTATCTCACCAATTCTGATGGTCTTTTTTTACTTGCTTTCTAACGGGGTCTGACACAACAATTACTATCTGCTCTTGGGACACACCTCATCAGGCTTGCCAGACACTGCCTTCACATGTCATTTCTTATATGCCTCTAATTGCCTTTTTGGTCCCCCTTTAACTTCCAAACTCTAACCATTGGACCCTCCCAGGACTCCATCTTTGAAGTGTTCTCTTTTCCTTTGTTTAGGTGTTTGGTGTTTTTTAAATTGTTGTTCAAGTACAGTTGTCTCCATTTTCCCTCTACGACTCTCCCCACCCCAGCCATTCCCACCTCCCACCCTCAATCCTACCTCACTTTGGCTTTGTCCATCTGCACTCATTTTGTGGCTAATTTCACTCACTCATTCTCACAGCTCTAAATGTCATGTATATGCTGATGAATTCATCCCAAATGTATCTCTAACACCAGTGCTTTCCCTGAATTCCAGACCTATATATCCAATTGCCTACTTGACATATTTATGTGGATATCTATTAGACTGTTAGATATCTTGAATGTTACCTTTAACAAAAAAAACAAGTTGCTGAACCCTAACTGGTGTGGCTCAGTGGGTTGAATGTTGTCTTCTAAACCAAAAGGTCACCAGTTTGATTCTAGGTCAGGGCATATGCCTGGGTTGCTGTCCAGATCCCCATTTGGGGGAGTGTGAGAGGCAGCCAATTGATGTTTCTCTCCCTCTATTTATCCATCCCACCTCCTCTCTCTAAAAATAATCAATAAAATCTTTTAAAAAAGAACCAAGTTGCTGAGAATCTTCCTCCAAATACCCCCTACCCTCCACAGCCTCCCATATCTCAGCTCATGGCAACTTCACTCTTGCAGTTGTTCAGTTTTAAAATTGTGGTTTCATTTCTGATACCTCTCATTTTCTCACATGAAACATCCTGTTGATAAACAGCTTCTACCCTGCTCTAAGACACCTTCATCCTTTCCTGGGTTATTACAGATTACAGCCGTCTTTTATTTGAAGGATCCCTGCTTCTCTTTTTTGTTTCTCTGAAGACTATTCACAACACAGCAGCCAAAGTGATTCTGATAAAAGATTCATCAAATTGTGGTACTCTTTTGTCCAAAGCCCAAGACCTCACAGTGTCCTGAGAGGATGTCTATGACCCAGCACCCTCACTACCTTCTCACTGATATTTCTCTGATTTCATCCATTACTAGTCCCTCTGTAACTCAATGCTTTCAACTCTGACCTTTTTTTATTTCCAGAGTCCATCAAAGGTCTTTGTCCTTTTAAGGTCACAGGTATGTGGATATGGGCTATGAGAGAAATCTAGATAGACTATTGATTTCCCTAATTAAGTGGAAGCTCCAGATTAATTGTCAATTATATAATACAAATAACATACCTGTGTGATTATAAATTAATGTGCTAACCTCTAGCATTTACTCTTGAAATAAGATTTTAAAAATCTTAAGAGAAAATTTGGGTTGAGGCCAGCTTAAAGGAGAAAAGGGGTGGGAATGATGAGTTCTTGTTTGAATATATTTTGACTGGGGTCCTAGGGAGACATCTGGGATGCATTCCAGTGCACATTGGCATGTATGACTCCTTTTTCCTCCTCTTTATATTTTCTATCTTCTTTTCTACAAGTGAAAGAAATAAACATAGCAGTGAAAGAATAATAAAAGGTATTTCCTTTCCTTCTCCTTCTAAAGAATTTCCATCAATCAATTAATAGGAAATGATAAGCACATCGTGTTTGAGGACACACTATTTGCAAAATACTGAAGGAACCAGAAAGAACTGGAGGTAGAGGAGTTTTTCTTCTTTAACTTTAAATCAGTTTATTAACACATTTTCATTACACTCCCTCCCCCTCCCTCTCAATCTCTTCTCCTTCTTTTCTGCTTAGAAAAGGCTGTTCAGGAAAAATAGAAAAGGGCAGTCTACTCTACTCCTATATCCCCAGGCCTGTGGTGCAGGGTCTCAGGTAGTACTCAGAACCTTTAGAGAGAGAGGGCAGGTAACCATAGCCTTACTTAGCCAGCCAAAGGCCTATAGCATCTAATAACAGATTCTCCATACCCCCAGGCCTGCATTTTCTCCTCCTCTCTTTTATTTCTGATAACAAGAAGTTGAGGGCTGGGGATTCAGCCAGAAAGCAAGAACTTCTGGTCATGATTTGAGAGTTGTAATGGGTTTAGTGTTTTTTTAAGACACAGGTGCACGCAAAAATGCCTTAGTGGTGAAGATGAACTTCAATGTCCCTATTTAAAATGCATTTATGACATTAGACAAATTAAGTCAGTTTTCAAAATGCCAGCACAACAAGCTATACAGAAGAAGGTATCAGACATTTTTGAAACAAAGAAGTGAATTTCTTCCTTTGAAAGATGAAGATCTTGAGGTCAAGGGAGGCATCCCCAGAGTGAGACAGACCTGGGTATAAATCCATGCTCCATCATGTACGCTATGTGATCTTTTACCAGTTAGCTTTCTGAGTTTCAATATACTTATATGTACAAAAAAAAGTGGGAGAGTGCAAACGGAACTGAGCTCAGTAAGTTCTTATAAATACTATATGAAAAACAAACAAACAAACAAACAAACAAACAAACAAACATATAATAGCTAAGGAGCCAAGCATGGGCCTGGCATCTGGAGTTTACTCCAAAAAAAATTATTTCATTTCCCTCCCTTTATCATCTCAGTTAATGACTTTATACCAAACTCTGAGATCAACTAGGCTTCTGGGAGAGATTATAGACTTTAGAGATCCAAAAAGCCTAAAGGACAATGGTTTTCACATTGAGTGTGTGTGTGTGTGTGTGTGTGTGTGTGTGTACATATATATATATATATATATATATATATATATAAAATTTTATATATTTTTATATAATTCACATTATACAAATTCACATTACTTATATAATAAGTAATTCATATATATATATATATAATTCACATTGTATATATTTTTATCGTATTTTTCCATTACTATTTTCCCCTTATATCCCCTTCCATCTCCACTCACCTTCTCCCTGCCCTGTAGTCACCGTACTGTTGACCTTATCCATGAGTCCATTCTCTTTTTTGTTCAATCCCTCCACCCCCGATGATCCATCACTAAAGCTGTTAGCCTGCTCTCTATTTTTACCACCTCACCAATTGTAATTAATAATAAAAAATACTAAACCATAAAGTCAAATAAGGAAGTCTAACACAATAATGCACTTTCAACTGAATACTTCAAGGATAGCCTAGCCCATGTCATACATATAGAAGTCCTAAAAATAAATATTTGTGGTACCCCCATTTTTATTGCTTTTGCCTTATGTATTTATTTTTCAAATTAGAAACTCAGCACCTGAACCAGTGCTAGAGTTCAGGTACCCTCATTCCATGCTAGGGCTCACCATCACCCCACTATCCATAGTCCACCAAGAGCCTCAAGTCTCATTTGAGTCATCATATCTTTCTCTCCTAACCTCTAAAAGCACTCCTTTTTCTAAAAACACCTTTAATTCACACTTACCTCTCTCTCTCCTTCATTGGTCATCTGGTTAAAGTGCTAAAAACCAGGTAGGTTCCCACAAAGCATAACTGTAGGACAGGAATGACTCATGAACTTGAACAATTCTTTCCTGTGTGACATTTGAGCACGAGCCTGTCAATGTTCAGGGAATAGTTTCCACAGGAAGATGACCTTGTGGAGCCTGGGGAGGAGGTGAGGGCAGAATGCAGGGGAATCTCAGCTCAACCTTCAGTTCTCAGAAGTCTTCTACTGCTTTCCACTCAGCAGGAAATTCCTGCTTACATTAGTCTTCTCACCAGCTTATACAACAAAGTACTGGAGAGGACCCCTGCCCCTGCTCAAAGGGTTAAAGAAAATAGTTGAGGTAGGAGAAAGCTCTGAGGTAGCATGGGAAGAAAACTCCTTTCAGGGCAATCTGAATCTGTGAATATTAAACGGACTGGGAACTGGGACCTCCAGTACAGCCAGAGGCATCCTGGTGATGTGACAGACTCTGATTTTATGGCCCACAAGATAGAAAGGGAATCAACATAAGATGTTTATTTAATCACTCAGCAAGCCTGTGTTAGGAATGATTTTTCCAGTATTTGTAGTACGCGTTTTATAAACATATTGTTCATTGATAGGCTATCCATATTCTCAAGGTGTTAATAGTTTAGTGGAGGGAGAGAGACGCAGAGAGAGAGAGAGAGTGGAGTAGATCATTATGATGCAGCATAATACAAGGTTAGAGTAGAAAAAGGCACCATGAAACAAGAGAGGAGGATCAATTAACTTAAACAAGGTATCAAGAAAAGCTTCTTGGAAGTGGTTGGCTCTGGGAACACTTAGAACATTGTCTGGCACACAGTAGGTACCCAAATATTTGTTAAATTAATTTTGTAAAAATTCAGAAATAAAAATTGTGATTGTCTAAAGTTGCTCAAATGTCTATAGAGGTTTTAATAAAGCAAGAAGCATAGTGCATGTGGGCACACCACATGACAATGGGACACTGCTTTGTGACACTGCATGGCCTTGGCAAAGGTGTTTATTTCTGGGTGATATCAGTTCGCCAGTCTGTGATATGAGGATAATACTATTTATTTCCCAATGTTCTAGAGAAGAATAGATTTTTAAAGATACTTTAGTAAATTGCCTCATATAACAAGTGTTCAATAAATTACAAATATTACTACAGTCAGTTTTCATAAATGGAAGAGAAATAAAGCACATAAGCACATATCACAAGTCACAGTCAGTGACTCCTCTGAAAGCAGAAACTGCTGCATGACAAATGGGTGCAGAAGGAAAGTTGTGGAAGTGGGAGCTGGAAGAAATAGTTATTAGTCCTAATCAGCTACTCCCCAAGAGGAACCAGGGTCAGGCACTCAGCTAAAGGGGCCTTAGGCTCCTCTTCTTACAGGTGAAAGTTAAGATAATGAGTATCATTTCCAGGAATAACATCATATAAATATTCAGAGTAGAGTCTGAAAGAAACTGGTAGGATTTGACTAGCCTGAAAAAAGTGAAATGGATGGGGGCAGGATACTACTTTGGAAAGAAAGAGTATGAGAAAGAGACAGAACTGGAATTAGCAGTGGGTGAGCCAAAGAGGGTTCCCTAAAAATGATGCCAGCAATCGAGTCCTGGAGAATCCCAGTAGTGGCTTTTGCTTAACCCTGCTAGATGGGGTTCATGTTGCTGGTAACTGTCCAGCTTCTCTTACCCGGATCAAACTTTTGTCAAACTGAGATATATGCTCAAGAAAATCCCATACGTGAATGAGAAAAGGTCAGAAGTAATGGAACAATGGCAACAATGATGACTCTCTAAGGACAAAATGGGGAGAAGAGGGGAGGAATGGAGAAGGAGTAATGTTTTCCATTTAATGTTAATCCTACCAAGCATGTCCCTAGTTTCTAAGAAGGCTTTATTTATTTAAGTGTTTGCAGCAAAGAATTTGGTGAGCAAATAAATCTCAGAGGGGAGATAAAATCTTGTAAAAGCTGTACAGAATTTCTCAGGGAGAAAACCTGTGTGAAAGCCATGAGGAAGGAAAGGAATATTTTATAAGCATTATGGGAGAATTTGTGAGTCATTTCTCATCTCTCCAGGGAGAAAGCCACAGAGAAGATCTGCCCTGTGTTTTTGCAGCTTTTTTTCCCAGAGGAAGTGTGTTAAGTGCTTTGTGTGCAGACTTTGCTGATGTACCTGTTTCTGTTTACCTGCAGATGGATGAGCAGCTCAGGCTCAGTTATAACTTCTCCCCAGAAGTGGAGTTCAAGGCTATAAGGTCACTCACCTTGGGCAAAGTCACAGGTTTGTACTTCAGTCCACACCTTTCTGGTGGGCTGTGATAAAACAAATGGATAAATAAATAGTTTTCATCAGGGTATTAAGTATTTCAAATCTGGGGCATCTTGCTCCCACGATATCCAATATCTAGAATCAAGATTCTAAGATATGTGATATGGGAGATGCTAAGATATGTGTGGTGAGTTTGGGAACCAGCATTTAAACTATAGAAGCTTGAATATGGTAAATTGACTCAATTTTGAATTAATAAATTAATTTAAAAGGCTTACATAGCTTTTTACTTATATTTACTAAGTAATTTTTATCTAAAGACACTAAGAATTTGAAAATCCCAATTATTGGATTGCTCAAATCCTTTATTTCTTTACTAATTCATTAACAATTGAAAGAGAATTGAAATATCCCAGTATAATAGCAGCTTTTCTTTTCTTTTTTTTTCTCCTGAAATTTTATAAATTTTAATTTTATATTTGATGCAGGTATTTATTAAGTACAGGGAATTTGAGACTTTCTTGATGAATTCAGTAATTTTTTGTTCCTGGTGTTTTTTATTTTTTTAATTTTAATTTCTCTTTGTGATGAGTCTCTTTTGTCTGTTATTAATACAACAATTCAGCTTCACTTTAGTTTGTATTTACCTGGCCTATTTTTTGCCATATATTTTCTTTCAATATTTATTTTTATAAATCTCATATATGATCTTATTAATTCATAGAGTTGAATTTTATAATTTATACAATCTAACCATCTGTTTTATAAATTGGCAAAATAAGCGTATTTACATTTTGGGTTAATTATTAAGGTTGAATTTGTTTCTGCCTCCTTATTTTCTATTAGTCCAACTTTTCCTATGATTCTACTTTGTTTCTTACTCTATCACCGTACATTGCAGAAAACAATACCTGGGGCATTTTAAGTAGGGATCAATTTAACATAGAAAATTAGTTGTTTACAAAATTGTGGCAGCTCTTATAGTGTGGACTCTCATTATTCTCTCTGAATGACTCCCCAAGGAGTTTTGAGCCAGTTAATGGGGATCTGACACCTATGAGGATATCACTGATGCTAAGCTGAAGTCCAGAGGACACTGTGACCCCAGTACTACATGTCAATTCCCAAAAGAAGCAGCTGTCTGAAAGTTGGTGGCAGAGGACACTTCATCTTATTGTACCATGACTTTGTTGGACAGTACAAACAGTCGAAAAAGCAAGACAATGACTCTGGTCTGCCACAGCCTTTCAGATTTATAAATTAGATACTATGATTTTTAGAATATAATGTGCATCTAGAAAACTAGCTGCAGTTAGGTCTAAAAATTGTTCATTTTAGTTTATAAAATGGCAGTTGAATGAGACAATGAAGTG
>PVJI01029490.1:0-15345 GCA_004026765.1 Micronycteris hirsuta
AACAAGGCTGATGAGGAGGTAGCTCTGTAGATGAGGGAAGAGCTTGGGGATGTTGGGGAGTACTGTATGTCTGAGAACTGGTGGGCGGAGTCTGGAAGAGGAAGTGGTGGGTGAACTCTGAAGGGCCAAAGCAGTTTGCACTCCTGATAAAATGTTCACTAGGTAATGAGGAGCCACTAAGGGAAAACCTGGGTCAACTTGCTTTTTCCTAAGGCTCTCTTTCGCAGTGGATGAAGTGGTAAGATGGAGGAAAGGGTGACAATAGGGATAAGAGTGAGGACATGTTCTCCATAGCTCAGAAAGTCAGAACACCGTTCTAAGTCAAGACAGCTGCAGGGAGGATGGAAAGGACAGAGATGGATTTGAGAAAAATTGTCCTTCATTTCTTGTTGCACCTGTTTGGTGACACTTGTATCCTAAATAAACCCAACCAACTGTTTTCTCTATTTTTACGCCTAGACAGTGGAGCACAGGTGATAAAAGCTACGCAGTAGAGCAGATTGCTGTTATAAATTCATGATCACCAGTCTCAAAGAGACCCAAAAATTCTGCTAGGACTTTCTGGCCAATTTAATCTTCACTTTCCCCAGAAACTGTTCACACTTTTTCAATGCCATGAACATGCCTCCTTTTCCTTCACTCAACATTTTTTAATTAAACTTCTTTATATTTATTTTTTAATTTTATTTATTTATTTTTAGAGACAGGGAAGGGAGGGAGAAAGAGAGGGAGAGAAACAGCAATGTGTGGTTGCCTTACATGGCCCTCACTGGGGACCTGGCCCCCAACTCAGGCATGTGCCCTGACTGGGAATCGAACCAGCGACCCTTTGATTTGCAGCCTGTGCTCAATCCACTGAGCCATGACAGCCAGGGCATTTTTATTTATTTTTTTTTTTATTATTTTTTTTAATTTATTATTCATTTTTACAGAGAGGGCAAGGGAGGGAGAAAGAGAGGGAGAGAAACAGCAATGTATGGTTGCTCCTCACATGGCCCTCACTGGGGACCTGGCCCGCAACCCAGGCATGTGCCCCGACTGGGAATCGAACCGGGACCCTCTGGTTCCCAGCCCTGCGCTCAATCCACTGAGCTACACCAGCCAGGGCAGCCAGGGCATTTTTAATTAAACTTAAAAAAATTGAGATAATTATAGATTCACATGTAGTTTTAAGAAATAATACAGAGAGATCCAATGTACCTTTCAATCGGTCTCCTCCAGTGGTAGCACCTTGCAAAATAGCAGTGCACTGTAAACCAGGGTGTTGACAGTGGTGCAACCAAGACAGGTAATATCTTCATCACCATAAGACTCTTCATGTTATCCTCTTATTGGCTTCCCTCTGCCTCTCCTTCACTCCTAGTACTACTGATCTGTTTTTTTTATTTTATTTTATTTTTACTGTTGACATTACACAGATGTCCCCATTTCCCCTCCTCTGCCTTTGCCCACCTGCACCCAGCTCTTGACCCTCCCTTCCCTCTGGCCATCATCACAGTGTTGTCTTTGTGCAGGGTTTATACACATATGTTCTTTGGCTAATCACTTCACCTTCTTTTATCCAATCCCCCCTTCTCCCTCCCTCTGATAGCTGTCAGTCTATCGCATGTATCCATGCTTCTGGTTCTATTTTGTTTGTGAGTTTATTTTGTTCCTTAGATTCCACATATAAGTGAGATCATATGGCACTTGTCTTTCTCTGACTGATTTATTTCACTTAGAATAATAATTTCCAGTCCATTCATGCTGTCGTAAAAGGTAAGATTTCTTTCTTTTTTTATGGCCATGTAGTCTACCATTGTGTAAATGTATCGCAGGTTTTTTATCCACTCGTCTACTGCTGGACACATAACCGTGCCCGCTTCCCTCTGCCCTTCCTTAACTCCTAGATGCCACTAATCTGTTTTCTACTTTCATAATTTTGTCATTTTAAGAATGATAAAATTCAGCAGTTTCTTATAAAATCAACATGTAATTTCCATAACTGCAACCCAGTGGAATCAATACAGTATGTATCTTTTTGGGATTTGCTTTTATCACTCAGTGTAGTTCTCTGGAGAATTTTCCAAGTTTTTGTATATATTAATAGTTTTGTATTGCTGAGTAATATTTCATGATATGGATGTAGCACTGTTATTTTAACTATTCACCATTGAAGGCCATGTGGATATTTCCTGTTACAAATAAACCTGCTATAGACATACATATTCAGGTTTTAATGGGAATATAAGTATTCATTTTTATGGGATAAATATCCAGAATTACAATTACCAAGTTGCAGTGGTTATCAAAGTTACATGTTAGTTTTATTGAAAAAAAAAATGGGCAAACGCTTCTCCACCATCAATATAGCAGTAACCCAGGTTTTCTGTATCCTCTCTAGCATTGGTGTTGTCAATATTTTTTATATTAGCCATTCTTATAGGTTTGTAGTGATATTTCATTGTGATTTTCATTTTATTTCCCTAACGGCTAAATGATATTTAACACCTTATTTTGCCATCTGAATATCCTTTTGGGTGAAATGTACGTCTACTGTATCTTTACCTGTTTTCTTTTCCTTTCAAATCTTTACCTGAGGATATATTTATTAACTTCAGAGAGAGAGGATGGGAGAAAGAGAGAGAGAGGGATAGAGATAGATAGAGATAGACATAGACAGAGAGAGAGAGAGAGAGAGAGAGAGAGACAGACAGGCATTGATGTGAAAGAGAAACATTGATCAGTTGTCTCCAAGTGACTGAACCACTGGCCAGGGCCCTATTCCATCTTTTTTAAATTTCTCTATTTATAACATAACTACCTTAAATATTTCCATTACATAGATTTAGAACCACATAAGACTGTTATAATTTTTGCCTCAACCATAAAATATAATTATGTAAATTCAAGAGAAGCATAGTTTATTACATGTACCAAAACTTGTGCTTACGTGTTCTTTCTTCCTCCTCATGTTCTGAGATTCATTCTTTTATCATTCTCTTTCTTTTTAGAGAACTTGCTTTAATCATTTTTAGGGTAATCTGTTGATAACAAATTCTCTTTATTTTTCCTTTATTTGGTTCTGTTTCAATTCCTCACCTTTCCTGAGGATATCTTTGCCAGGTATAGGATTCTGTGTTGACAAATCTTTCCTTTTCAGCACTTGAAAAATATTTTATACTTCCTTTTGGTCTACATGGTTTCTGATGAGAATTTCACTATTATCCAAATTATTTTTTCTGTAATAGGTAATAATAAGTTTACTTTCATTTTGTTTTTACCTATGTCTTCTATTTATTTGTTGAAACTTTCTATTTCCTTGCTGAGACTTTCTTTTTTATTTTTCTTTTTTATTTATTTCAAGAGCATTCCTAATTGCCCATTAAAACATTTTTTCAGTTAAAGCTGTATTAAAACCTTTGCCAGATAATTCTGACATTTCTGTTATCTCAGGATTGGCATCTATTGACCATCTTATTTTATACAGTTTGAGATCTTCTGGTTTCTTGGTATAGTGAGTGATTTTCAATATGAATCTGGATATTTGGGGTATTATGCTTTGAAGCTGTGAGTTGTCTTTAAAACTTCTACTTCAGCTGGCTTCGTCTTACTGATATTGCTCTGGTAGGAGATGGTGTAAGCACTTCCTGGTTACTTTCTTGTAGGAATTGAAATTCAGGTTTAGCACTTGGCCTCCATTGACACCCAAGATTGGGGGCTCTGTTATTTCTGGGTGGAGGTAGAAGTTTTCCCACTAGTCCTTCACTGACACTGTGATGGAGGTTGCCTTGTTACTGTTGGACACTCATGAAAGCCCTGACTCCCAGGTCTCCTTGGCTACTTCCCCAGTTACTAGGGAAAATTGATAACCTTTTTTGGTTCTCTAATTGGCCTTATCTGTTAGTACCTCAGTTTGGGGAGAGGTGTTTTGTTGCAACCTGACAAAGGTAAAAGTCTAGACTCTGCAGTTGGCTTTTGTTGGTTTGTGTAGAGGTGGGCCATGGTTTTTTTCAGTTACATTTTATTATAGTAGAGAAATTATTGTTTATAGCGTTCTGTCTTGTTAGACTACCTATTTCCTGACCCTTTGGCTAGAGCAAGCTTTTGTTGAAGTTTTGTTTTGTTTTTTAAATCTATGTGTATTAGTGCTCTTAGGTTGCCTGCTTCTTCAGCTCTATGTCTGGGATCTATGAGACAAAAACAAAAGAAACTCACTATTATGTTGTTCCTTCTCGTTCCCAAACCCAGCCAGTCTGACACTTTGTCACATTTCACAGTCTTCTTCTATGTGTTTTACATTTGTGGACCCTGAGAAAGAAGATACCTAGAAGAAGGGCTCCTGGTAAAAAAGAGTCTAACAGTCATTTCTACACGGATGGCAGAAACACGGTGCAGACGTTTCATGCAAACCACTCTTCAGAGATAAGCCTGCACTAAACTACCTACCTCTTCATTGCACTGCTTGCCTGCACTGTGTTTCTGCCACATGAGCCAGCCCATAAAAGGAGGTCCCTGGAATTCTGTCTCAACCAGTAGGACTGAAGCTTTCGTCATTCAATCAGAATTGCGCAGCTATATTCCCAGCAACGTCTTCACCAGTCAATCAAATCGAAGTATTGCCAGTGGAAATCAGGCTCTTCCATGGGATTGTGGAGAAATTATTCCAAGGACCCATGTACAGGAGATTGTGGTGTGGCAAGATAGTTTATTCAGGTGGAAATCTGCCACTGGGTTTCCAATTTCTCATCTCCTTCCAACCTGCCATGGAAAATCAGGGCCAAAACAAAAGCCAGTACCCAGAGTTTCTGTGCTATATTAAAGTTTAATCCAGTCCAGCCCACAGTAGCTGCTAACCGGTCTCAGTCCCCATCTGGCTAGTTTACCTTGCATTCTTGGCTGTGATCTGTTGCTTTGCTGCTGTAGCCTGTCTTCTGCCTGGAGCATGCATTTGGAGTTTGTGTTTGGAGTTCTTGTGGCCAGTGGCCACATGCCTGCTAAGGCCACATGGCTATGTAGAAAGGAGGTGTGAGTAAATGGGGCAAATGTGGGTCAGCAAGGGAGAGAAAGAGAGCTCTTCTTTGTTACTCTAAAATTATATCCAAGAGCTTCTTTAAAATAACCAAGCAAATTCCAAGCTTTTGTGGGCTTTTGATAGGTCCACCCCCTAGTTAGACTGATAGGCTTTTAAGGTCAAGCTCCTCCCCTTGTACTCTCCCAGCAATCTGATACCAAAGTGGGGAAAGGAGGAGTATTAATCCCCTTAGTGTGAAACTGTAGATTTTGGTGAAGCAAACAGACTCATGCTCCCCAGTTTATTAAGCTCAATGTCTAATTCCCTTGCTTGCTTTCTTATGAATAATGAGTTAACGACATACAGTAATAAGAACATCTCCATTCTGACCAATGAAAACAATGCCCTTTGGATCAATCAAACTGAGAGAATTTGGAGTCCTTATTTGTGTGAAGACAGAGCAATCAAGGACTAGAGGTGAGGACTTCTGTTTATATAAACCAGCTCCCTTTTAGCTTTGGGAGTGTGCTTTTCCTTTCCACTAAAGACTGAAGACTGTTTCCCGGGCTAAGCTGACACACAAAAGAATTGCCAGAGCAGAGCAGACCAGCACAAGCCAAAGCATACTAGCACAGAATGAAGCAGATCAGAGCAGACCAGTGCAGAGCAACAAAGAGTGGCACAGAGCAGAGAGCTGTCTAGCCAGAGAGGGCCCTGGCCCTAGGGATGCCACATAGCCATGCTATTTTCACAGCTGTGCTGTATCACAATTGAGCTGTGCACACTGAATAAAGTTACCTTCTTCACCACATCGTGATTGGTGATTTCTGTTTGCATTGAATTGACACTAAAGACCATCAGTTGACATATATAATGTTAAAATATATTACATATATATATTTAGATGGAAGAATTGGGAAATATGTTTTCTCCAACCTCCTTGAAGCGAGAAATCCTTGCTCAGCTTATTTTACTCCTTATCTACTTCATAGGAATAACAAAATAGAACTTACGAAACAAGAATTTCTTTGTTTTCCCAATTACAGACCTATGAAATGACCTGTTTCTGTCCCCAATTACTCCACCTTTTTTCTTGTTATAATAAAGAAGCCTTCCTACCTGTGAGCTAAGACCAAACCTTCTATTGAACACTAGATCCCATTTATACCTGCTCCCACTGGAGCATTAAAAATAGATTAATTATCTTTCTTTTCCCTTAAACATAGCTTCCTTCTGTTAACTAGATTTTTCTATTAGCCTTTAATTGTGCTCAGCCCCTTTCCATTAAATACAAGTCAAATATTGGCCTCACATTCCGTACAGCTATTGCTCTGGCTTTCCTCTTCTTTCATTGAATTTCTCAAGAGAAAATGCCCTATTTATCTCCCATTTACTCCTCAACCATTCCAGTGTGCCTTTGGTTCCCATAATTCCATCTCCAAATAGCTCCACTAAATAAAGGCATTTTTTTGTGTGTCATCTTTCTTGAACTCTTAGAATCTTTTGACTCTGATGATCTTGTCCCTCTTCTTAAAATATTCTCTACCCTTAGTTTCCATGAGACAGCATTATTCTGGTTGTCCTCCACTTCTATGGCCATTGCTCTGCCTTTTTTTCTGAACCCATTCTCTTCTACCCTACCATAAATGTTGAAGTTCTCAGAGTTTGATCAAAGGCTCTCATCTCAGGTCACTCATGTTTTTCTCCCTGCATATTTTCATCTATTCCGTGACTTCATTAAACAACTACATGCAGATATTTACATATTTATATCCAAACTCATCTTTCCTCTAAGTTTCATACTTGTAATCTATAATTCTTCTTGGAAGGCTGAAAGTCCCTACAAACCCAAATGTCCTGAATTGAAATCAAGATTTCCCCAACAACCCCTTAGTACCCTTCCCCCTCACATAATGCTTTTCCCCTGTTCTCTGACTTTGTATACAACACCATTATCCATCCAATTATAGAAGCCAGGAACCTATGTAATAATCAGATATGCTGCTGTCTTCTTCTTCATCTCCTTTATTCAACACATCATTGTGTCCTGTTGACTTTACCTTTCAAGTAACACACTAACCTATCCACTTGTCTGTAGTCCCAGTACCCTTACACTCAATGAAGAAAGTCAAGGGAACATAATGGAAGCAAGAGGCTGTGAAAAAGTTTGCCTATGTTTACATATATCGCACCCAAATTTTTGAATTTTTAAGGCAACCATGAAACCATATCCTGAACTTTATTTCCTCCTTACTAGACCATCTGCATTCTTCTCTTTGATAGGAACCAATCCATTTTACCAGCCAGCACCCTTCATTTACATATGGACCTAACTAATTAACCTAGCCAATTTTGTATTTGCAAAGACAACTTGAATGAAATTGTAGTCGTGTTTTTTGATCTTATAAACCTTGCCTCTCTTTGTCCTCTTTGGATCACAGTTTAGGTTGCTACCTGAATCTGTGCTTCCTGCAACACAATCCTCCTTTCCCCTTTTTCTTTAAAAAATATTTTATTTATTTAATTTTAGAGAGAGGGGAAGGGAAAGACAAAGAGAGGAAGAGAAACATGGATGTGTGAGGGAAACATCAATCAGTTGCCTCTTGCATGCCACCTACTGGGGCCCACAGCCCAGGCTTGGGAATCAAACAGGTGGCCTTGAGGTTTATAGGACCATGCTCAGCTCAATGAGACACACCAATCAGGGCCCTCCCCCTTTTTCTTCCTCAGATACATGCTTTGTATTTTCTATTACAGATTAAACTTTTTTGTTGTTAACAAGGCTATCACTTCTCTGCTGCCACAGCTACTGCTACAGTAGCCTAAATATTTCCCTACCTCTATTCTTGTTCCTTACCTATCTGGTCACCACACTTCAGCCAGAGTAATTTTTTCAAAATTCAAATTTGTTTCTATCTTTATTTCTCATTCCTTCTTTCTGTCTCTCTCTCACATATACTCACATGCTTAAAATTTGTAGATGTCTTCAATTGTCTTGCTAGTATTCTTAGAACAGAGACATAACTCATTTATGTAGTCTAAAGCTCCGTATGGTCAGCTTTTCTACTCCGTAAATGAGACTGGAGAGTCTGAAGAGTCTCATTTTACACAATATTCCCCCAATTTCTGTTTCAGTCACACTGGCTTTTCAATGAAGGTCATTTTCCTGCATGAGCCCATCTATCCTCCTCTATTTAAACTCTTTATCTTTCCCTCATCTTTCAGTTCCTGGCTCAGTCATCATTTCCTGTTGTACCTTAGCAATGTTTCATTTGTTTGATGCTTATATTATTTATGCCCCTGCCTCTGCATTTGACTTTAAGAGTCATGAGGCATAGAATGTTGTTTATTGCTTGTGCTAATATTCCCCATGTGTATCGCAGTACCTCACAGACTGTGTTGCACAAAATGCTGTAGTTGATATTTACTTCACTTTACTTCACAAAGGATTTCAAATACATATTTTAGAATAAATGAATGAAATTAAATCAATGGGATTTAATATTAATTAGGCATATGTATGGTATGAAAGTAATTGATATGAAAAAGTAAAATGTCGGAGACCCAGAGAACGCAGCAGGGAGCAGTCCTTACAGCTTAGGGCGCTGCCCGGGGCAAGCTGGCACCTCCACCCGTGGGACAGGTGGGGGCAGAATGTACCAGCACTCAGCACCAAGGCCGCCAGTGTGGCTGGAAAGGTGCAGAGGGTGCACCCAGGATGGAGAGAGTGATGGGGCAACTCAGCCTCTTGACTAACTGGCTGCACAGTGTTCGCACCACGGAGCTACGGGGCGATAATGAAACTGCTGTTTATATGTTAATGCCAGTGATTATGGCTGATGAACACAAGTCTGTTTCTGAATTACTATCAAGTCCAAGTTTGACGCTAATTATGCATTTGGGCATAAAAGAAGTTTGCTTCACATTGCAGCAAATTGTGAAACTGTGAATGCTTGATTCTGCTATTAAAGAAAGGAGCAAATCCTAACTGTCAAGATATTTCAGGCTGTACTCTACTTCATTTGGCAACTAGATATGTTCATAAGAAATGCATGAGTAAGTTATTAGAATATGGTGCTGATGTCAACATTTGTAATAATGAAGGCCTTACATCAACATACTGGCTGGCTGTGAATAGGTGGACAGAACTAGTCTATGACTTTATACAACATGTCAGTGACCTTGATGTTGAGGATGCAATGGGGCCAACAGCGCTGCATGTGGTCTGCCAGAATGATTACAAGAAGACATTGCCCTGCTTCCTAGGCACTGGTGCTCATATTAACAGGCCAAATGTATCAGGAGCCACTCCATTGTACTTTGCTTGCAGTCATGGTCAGAGTGACGCAGCACAGATTTTTCTCTTACAAGTAGACAAATTTCTGCCACATAAACATGGAATAACCTTTCTGGATATATGTGTACAGGGTGGATGTAGAGAGACCTGTGAAGTATTAATTCATTATCACCCTAGGCTTGACACAGAATGAAGATGTCTGAGAAAACATGTTACGGCAAGTTCTAGATCATTTATCTCAGCAAAATGAAAGCCAATATCTAAAGATTTTAACAACCATTGCTGAATAAAGTTGCCACAACAAATGGTCATAAACTGTTCTGTAATCATAAAGCATTTGTATTTTATGTATGCCAAGATCTGTCTGAAAAAAGTCCAGCCATTGTTAATTTAATGAGAATGCTTTGTGCAACATCTATGTTACCTGGAAGCCAAAGAGAGTGGACTGGAATGCACATGTGTGAACAATGACAGCTTTACTGTACTAGTCAATGGGGATGGTAGACATCATTGAGCGAGCATGTGTACTGTGTGGCTGTCACCTTCAAAATGACTGAGCGAGTAGAGAAACAATCTACATCAAATTTTGTGTTAAGCTTAAATATTCCTCCACAAGAACTATTCAGACAATTCAGAAGTCCTCAGCTATGGGCACCTGGTGATTGGCAGCTTCATCACGACAATACGCCCACTCATACATCATGTCTTGTGCAGAGTTTTTGGCCGAAACATCAAATGACCCAGGTGACTCAGTGCCCCTACAGTCAAGATTTGGTTCCCTGTGACTTCTGGATTTTCCCAAAACTAAAATCTCCTTTCAAAGGGTGATTTTAGACCATAGATGAGTTTCAGGAAATTACGACGCTGAAGCTGATGGTAATAGGGAGAACTGTGTGAGGCTCCAAAGTGCCTAATTTGAAGGGGACTGAGGTGTCATTGCCCTACGTACAATGTTTCTTGTATCTTGTATCTTCTTCAATAAATGTCTCTATTTTTCATTAAAAAAAAGAAAAATAGAGACTTCCGGCTAAGATGGAGACATAGGTAGATACACTGTGCCTCCTCACACAACCAAAAGAAGGACAAAAACAAATTTAAAAAACAACCAGAACAGACAGAAAAATCAAACAGTGTGGAAGTCTGACAACCAAGGAGTTAAAGAAGAAACACTCATTCACACCAGTAGGAGGGGCAGAGATGGGCAGCTGGGCAGAGAGGACTTGTGGCAAGGCGGCAGCTGGCAGAGCAGGTGGTCCCACATTTTGGTGTGGATAAACCAGGAGGAAAAACTGGGGAGTGAGACAGACCGCACAACTCAGGGTTCCAGTGTGGGGAAATAGAGCCTCAAAGCCTTTGACTGAAAAAATCCGTGGGGGTTGAGGTGATGGGAGAAACTCCCAGCCTCACAGGAGAGTTCATTGGAGAGACCCTTGGAGTCCTAGAATGTACACAAACCCACACACCTGGGAATTAGCACCAAAAGTGCCCAATTTGCTTGTGAGTAATGGCAGAGGGGACTGGAAGCTGGCAGAGAGCTAAGTGGACCTCATAATTCACTCTTGGACCCCTCCACCACATACAGTGCCACAGTGCAGTGACATGGGTTGCCTCACCCTGGTGAATACCTACGGCCCCACCCCTTACTATGTAACAGACACTCTGAGACAAAAAACATGGCCCAAATGAAAGAAGAGATCAAAGCTCCAGAAAAAATACAACTAAGTGTTGAAGAGATATCCAACCTATCAGATGCACAATTCAAAACACTGGTAATCAGGGTGTTCACAGATTTGGTTGAGTATGGTTGCAAGATAGAGGAAAAAGTGAAGGCTATGAAAAGTGGAAAAAGGGAACCGACAGTGAAGGGAAGGAAACTAGGACTCAAATCAAAAGTTTGGACCAGAAGGAAGAAATAAACATGCAACCAGAAAAGAATGAAGAAACAAGAATTCCAAAAAATAGGAAAATGGCAGCAGAATAGGAGCGAGTGGGGTCTGCTTCTTCCTGCCCACTGGTGAGACAGCTGGCTGATTTTCTGAGGAGCAGAGCGATCACCCAGCTGTATTCCAGCATAGAAGAAGATTGGTGACCAAGATTACAGGGGAAATTGGAAGATCAGATGCTGAGACATTAAAACCTGGAGTTGTGAAGAGAGTAGAGTTGAACTCAGACAAGGGTCAACCCAAAACACAGAGACAGTGACACAAAATTAACTTTGTTGCTCCAGAGATCTTGACAGATCAATTTAAGAAACTGAGGCTATCAAGAAGAGTCTCACAAACAATGGGAAGAAACAATCCCCAAATGAAAGGAGAGGAGGAAGCCCCAGAAAGAATGATAAATGAAACAGAGGCAAGCCAACTATCAGATATTGAGTTCAAAGCATTGCTTATCAGGAAGCTCAAGAAGTTCGAGAAGCTCGATGAGCTCACAGAAAATTACGAGAAACTACAGGAAAATTATATGAACTCACTGCAAACTATGTCAACATGAAAAAGGAAATAGAAACTATCCACAAGGGCCAAGAGGAAATGAAGAATACAATATCTGAACTGAAGAACACAATAGAAGGAATCAAAAGCAGGCTGGATGAGGCAGAGGATCGGATCAGCAAGCTGGAAGACAAGGTAGAAAAAAACACCCCAAAAGAGTAAGAACAGGAAAAGAGACTCAGAAAGAATGAAGAGGTATTAAGGGAAATGCAGGACAACATGAAATGTAATAATATTCATATAATAGGGACACCAGAAGGAGAAGAAGAGGAGCAAGGGATAGAAAACCTGTTTGAAAAAGTAATGATGGAAAACTTCCCTAATCTGATGAGAGAAAAAGCCACACAAATGCAGGAAATACAGAGAGTCCCAATCAAAAGGAACTGAAACAGGCCTACTTCAAGACACATCATCATTAAAATGGCAAAATTCCAAGATAAAGAGAGAATCCTAAAGGCAGCAAGGCAGAAACAGGAAGTAACATACAAGGGAGCCCCAATAAGGTTAGCAGCTGACTTTTCAATGGAAACACTCCAAGCCAGAAGAGAATGGCAAGAAATATTCCAAGTAATGAAAACCAGAGGCCTGCAACCAAGACCACTCTACCCAGCAAGGTTCTCAATCAAGATAGATGGCCAAATAAGGAGCTTCCCAGACAAAAGAAGTCTAAAAGGATCCACCTCCACCAAACCAGCTCTGCAAGAGATCCTACAGGGGCTGATTTAAGGAAAGGAAGGGAAATAGAGGAACACAGGTACAAAAAAAAATGGCAATGAATAACTACCTATCAATATTAACCTTAAATGTAAATGGATTAAATGCTCCAATCAAAAGACATAGAATGGCGGAATGGATAAGAAAGCATGACCCACACATATGCTGCCTACAAGAGACCCACCTCAGGACAAAAGACTTACACAGACTGAAAGTGAAGGTCTAGAAACAAGTTTTCCAAGCAAACGGAGAGGAAAAAAAAGCGGGGGTACCAATACTCATATCAGACCAAATAGACTTCAAAAAAGGGTCATAAAGAGAGATCCAGAAGGACACTTCATAATACTCAAGGGAAGAATCCACCAAGAAGACATAAACATTGTAAATATAAATGCACCCAATACAGGAGCACCCAAATACGTAAGAAAAATCTTGGAGGACTTCAAGAAACATATTGATAGCAACACAATTTTGTAGGGGACTTCAACACCCCGCTGTCAAATGTGGACAGATCTTCCAAACAAAATATCAGCAAAGATATTATGGCAGTGAACAATGCCCTAGAAGAAATGGACTTAACTGATATATATAGAGCCTTTCACCCCAAAGAAGCTAAATACACATTCTTTTCAAATGCACATGGAACATTTTCAAAGATAGACCACATGATAGGACACAAAACCAGCCTCAAAAAATTCAAGAAAATTGAAATCATACCAAGTATTTTCTCTGACCACAAGAGACTGAAATTAGAAACCAACCCAAAGGAAAAAAAAACCCCAAAATATTCAAAATCATGGAGATTGAATAGCATGCTATTAAACAATGAATGGGTCCAGGACGAGATTAGGGAAGAAATCAAAAAGTTCCTTGAAACAAATGAAAATGAACTTACAACAACCCAAAACTTATGGGACGCAGTGAAGGCAGTCCTGAGAGGGAAGTTCATAGTGATACAGGCCTACCTAAAAAAAAAAAAAAAAAACCAGAAACATTTCAAATAAACAACCTAAGCCTACACCTACAAGAACTCGAGGAACAACAACAAAGACAACCCAGAGCAAGTAGAAGGAAGGAAATAACCAAGATCAGAGCATAATTAAATGACATAGAGCCTAAAAGCACGATTCTAAGGATCAATGAATCCAGGAGCTGGTTCTTTAAAAAGATAAACAAAATAGACAAGCCTTTAAGCAGGCTCATCAAGAAAAAAAGAGAGAGGACCCAAATAAACTCAATCAGAAATGAAAGAGGAGATATTACAACTGATGCCACAGAAATACAAAGGATTATAGACACTACTATGAAGAACTGTATGCCAAGAAATATGAAAACCTAGGAGAAATGGACAAATTTTTAGAAAAATATAATCTTCCAAAACTCAATAAAGAAGAAGCGGGAAGCTTGAACCAACCAATAACAGCGGATGAAATTGAAGCAGTAATCAAAAAACTCCCAACACACAAAAGCCCTGGACCATATGGTTTCACAGGAGAATTATACAAAGCATTTAAGGAGGAACTAACACCTATCCTTTACAGACTATTCCAAACAACCCAAAATGATGGAAGACTCCCAAACTCTTTTTATGAAGCCAGCATCATCCTAATCCAAAACCAGAAAAAGACACAACAAAGAAAGAAAACTTCAGGCCAATATCACTGATGAACATTGACGCTAAAATCCTCAACAAAATATTAGCAAACTGCATCCAGCAATACATTAAAAAGATCATACACCACGACCAAGTAGGTTTCATCCCAGGGATGCAAGGATGGTACAATATTCGCAAAACAATAAATGTAATACATCACATAAACAAAAGCAAAGACAAAAATCACATGATCATATCAATAGATGCAGAAAAAGCATTTGATAAGTTACAGCATCCATTTATGATAAAAAACACTTAGCAAAGTGGGAATAGAGGGAACATTCCTCAACATAATAAAGGCCATATATGAGAGACCTTCAACCACCATCATACTCAATGGACAAAAACTAAAATCTTTGCCACTAAGATCAGGAACAAGACAAGGATGTCCACTATCACCACTTCTATTCAACATAGTACTGGAAGTTTTAGCCACAGCAATCAGACAAGAAAAGGGAATAAAAGGCATCCAAATTGGAGAGGAGGAAACAAAACTGTCATTGTTTGCAGACGACATGATAGTGTACTTATAAAATCCTATGACTCTGCCAAAAAACTACTCAGTCTAATAATTGAATTTGGCAAAAGAGGAGGATATAAAGTCAATATCCAGAAATCAAAGGCATTTTTATATAGCAACAGTGAAACAGCAGAAACAGAAATCAGGAAAAAAAAATCCCATTTGATATAGCAACAAAAAGAAAATAAAATAAAATACCTGGGAATAAACCTAACCAAGGAGGTAAAAGACCTGTACTCAGAAATCTACACAACACTGAAGAGAGAAATCATGGAGGACACAAACAAATGGAAACATATACCATGCTCATGGATTGGAAGAATCAACATCATCAAAATGTCCATATTACCCAAAGCAATTTATAGATTCAATGCAATCCCTATCAAAATGCCAATGGCATGTTTCACAGATATAGAACGAACATGTCAAAAATTTATATGGATCTATAAATGACCCCGAATATCAGCTGCAATTTCGAGAAAGAAGAGCAAAGCAGGAGGGATCACAATTCCTGATATCAAACTATATTACAAGGCCACTGTAATCAAAACAGCTTGGTACTGGCATAAAAATAGACAGATAGACCAATGGAACAGAATAGAGAGCCCAGAAATAAACCCGAGTCTCTACGGGCAATTAATCTTCGACAAAGGGGGCAGAAGCATAAAATGGAAT
>PVJI01029491.1:0-15231 GCA_004026765.1 Micronycteris hirsuta
TTCTTCTTCTTCTTCTTCTTCTTCTTCTTCCTCCTTCTTCCTCCTTCTTCCTCCTTCTTCCTCCTTCTTCTCCTCCCCCTCCTCCTCTTTCCACTCCTCCTCCTCTCCCTCCTCCCCCTCCTTCTCCTCCTCCTCCTTCTACTTCTTCTCTTCTTCCCCTCCTCCCCATCCTCTTCCTCCTTCTTCTTCTTTTTAAAGATTTTATTTGTTTATTTTTGGAGAAAGGGGAAGGGAGGAAGAGGGAGAGAAACATCGATGTGCAAAAGAAACATCAATCAGTTTCCTCTTGCATACCCCCAGCCTAAGACTTGGGCCACAGCCCAGGCATTTTCCCTTACCAGGAATTGAACCAGTAAACTTTTGGTTCACAGGATGTTGCCCAACCCATTGAGCCACACCAGTCAGGGCAATGTTGTGTTCTTATTGAGAGAGACATTTACTCTGGATATGGATTTCCTTCCCCGAATGCAATGCTTCTAACAAAATTGCCATAATGGACACACAGAATGCCTTGTCCACTGTCATAGTAATCTACACAGCATTGCTTCTGCTCTAGAAATTCACTTAACAAATGAAGTATGGCAATAGACCTATGCTAATGTAATTCACTGGTCTTACTATGTTTCCCACCACACTGAAGCAGGAGTCTTGATTGAATGGTGGAATGGCTTTTTGAAAGACTCAATTACAGTGCCAGGTAGGAGGAAATACACTGCTGGGACAACGTTCTCCATGAGGTTGTATAAGCTCTGAATCAGTGTCCAATATATGGTGCTTTTTTTCCCCACAGCCAGGAATCAACGGGATGGAAGTGAAAGGAGCACTGCTCAATATTAACCCACCAACAAAATTTGCTTCCTGTCTGATGACTGTGTGCTCTTCTAGTCCTGAAGTCTTTGTTTCAAAGGGAGAAATGCTCTCACCCACAGACACAACAATTCTATTGAACTGGAAGTTAAGACTGTTGTCCAAACACTCTGGGCTCCTCATTTCTCTGAATCAGCAGAAAAAGAAGGGAGTTACACTGTCTGGGGTGATTGCTCCTGACTACTAAGATGAAATTGGGCTGATCCTCAACAATGCAGGTAAGGGAGAGTATGTTTGGAATGTTGGAATGTAGGAGATCCATTAGGGTGTCTCTTATTATTAACATGCCCTGGCATTAAGATCAGTGGAAAACTTCAACAATCCAATCCAGTCAGGACTACTAATCACAAGAATGAAGGTTTGTGTAACCGACCAGGCAAAGAATCACTTTCAGCAGAGATACTTGCTAAAGGCAAAGGAAATATAGAATGGGTAGTAAAAAGTAATTTTAAATACCAGCTACAACCACATGACCAGCTCTAGAAATAAGGATAGTAATTGTTATAACTATTTCTCCCTTATTTGGTTATAAATATGTTCACATGTGTGTGTGTGTGTGTGTGTGTACACATGTATATGTAATATCTTTGTCTTCTTCCCCTCTTATTCCTTTATTTTTTAATTACTTTATTGTTGTTCAATTACAGTTGTCTGCATTTTCCCCCACCACTCCCCACCACCACCCCCAGCCAAACCCATCTCCCTCCCTTGGTTTCCTCCATGTGTCCTTTATAGTAGTTCCTGAAAACCCTTCCCCCCACTGTTCCCTCCTGCCTCCCCTCTGGCTATTGTTAGATTGTTCTTAATTTCAATGTCTCTGGTTATATTTTGCTTGCTTTGTTCTTTTGTTGATTACGTTCCAGTTAAAGGTGAGATCATATGGTATTTGTCCCTCACTGCCTGGCTTACTTCACTTAACATAATACTCTCCAGTTCCATTCATGCTGCCACAAAGGGTATGAGCTCCTTCTTTCTCTCTGCTGCATAGAATTCCATTCTGTCATGTATCACAGTTTTTTGATCTAATGATTTACTGATGGACATTTAGGTTGCTTCCAGCACTTGGCTATTGTAAATTGTGCTGCTATGAACATTGGGGTAAATAGGTTCTTTTGGATTGGTGTTTCAGGGTTCTTAGGATATAATCCCAGCAGTGGAACTGCTGGGTCAAAAGGCAGCTCCATTTTTAGTTTTCTGAGGAAATTCCATACTGTTTTCCACAGCGGCTTCACCAGTCTGCATTCCCACCAACAGTGCACTAGGGTTTCCTTTTCTCCACATCCTCTCCAACAATTCTTTGTTGATTTGATTATGATTGCTATTCTGACTGGTGTGAAGTGGCTTCTCATTGTGGTTTTAATTTGCATTTCTCTGATGGCTAGCAATGCTGAGTATCTTTTCACATGTCTCTGGGCCCTCTGTATGTCCTCCTTAAGGAAGTATCTATCAAGACTTTTGCCCAATTTTTAATTTTTTTTGTCTTCCTGGAGTGGAGTAGTGTGAGTTTTTTATATATTTTGGAGATCAAACCCTTGTCTGAGGTATCATTGGCAAGTATTTTTTCCCATATGGTTGGTTCTCTTTTTGTTTTAATGCCGTTTTCTTTAGCCATGCAGAAGTTTTTTAATTTCATGAGGCTCCATTTGTTTATTCTTTCCTTTACGTCTCTTGTGTTAGAGGACATATCAGTGAACATGTTGCTGTGTGAAATGTCTGAGATTTTCCTGCCTATATTCTCCTCAAAGACTCTTATGGTGTTATGACTTATATTTAAGTTTTTTATCCACCTTGAATTTATTTTTGTGTATGGTGTAAGTTGGCGGTCAATTTTGATATTTTTGCATGTAGCTGTTCAGATCTCCCGACACCATTTGTTGAAGATGCTGTTTTTACTCCATTTTATGCTTACTCCCCCTTTGTCAAATATTAATTGACAGTAGAGACTTGGGTTTATTTCTGGGCTCTCTGTTCTGTTCCATTGGTCTATGAGCCTGTTTTTATGCCAGCACCAGGCTGTTTTGATTACAGTGGCCTTGTAATACAGCTTGATATCAGGTATTGTGATCCCTCCTGCTTTGTTCTTAAAATTGCTGCAGCTATTCAGGGCCATTTCTGGTTCCATATAAATTTCTGAAATGTTTGTTCTATGTCTGTGAAATATGTCATTGGTACTTTAATGGGGATTGCGTTGATTCTATAAATTGCTTCGGGTAGTATGGCCATTTCGATGATGTTAATTCTTTCAATCCATGAGCATGGTATGTGCTTCCATTTGTTTGTGTCTTCCTTAATTTCTTTCTTCAGTGTTGTGTAGTTTTCTGACAATAGGTCTTTTACCTCCTCAGTTCGGTTTATTCCTAGGTACTTTATTTTTCTTGTTGCTATATCAAATGGGATTTTTTTCCTGATTTCTGTTTCCAATATTTCATCGTTGGTGTACAAAAATGCCTTTGATTTCTGAGTATTGACTTCTTATCCCACTGTTTTGCCAAATTCACTTATTAGGTCAGGTAGATTTTTAGTGGAGTCTATAGGATTTTCTGTGTACACTATCATGTCATCTGCAAACAATGACAGTTTTGCCTCCTCCTTTCCAATTTGGATGCCTTTTATTTCTTTTTTTTGTCTTATTGCCATGGCTAGGACTTCCAATACTATGTTGAATAGGAGTGGTGAAAGCAGGCACCCTTTTCTTGTTCCTGATCTTAGTGGGAAAGCTCTAAGTCTTTGCCCATTGAGTATGATGTTGGCTGTAGATGTCTCATATATGGCCTTTATTATGTCTCATATATGGCCTTTAATAGAGGGAATGCTCCCTCTATTCCCACTTTGCTGAGTTTTTTTTTATCATAAATGGGTGCTGTACCTTAGCAAGTGCTTTTTCCACATCTATTGATATGATCATGCGATTTTTTGTCTTTCGTTTTGTTTATGTGGTGTATTATGTTTATTGATTTGGGAATATTGTACCATCCTTGCATCTCTGGGATGAATCCCACTTGGTCATGGTGTATGACCATTTTAACATGTCTCTGGATGTGGTTTCCCAATATTTTGTTGAGGATTTTAGCATCTATGTTCATCAGTGATATCAGCCTGAAGTTTTCTTTTTTCTTGTGTCTTTATCTGGTTTGGGGATTAGGATGATGCTGGCTTCATAAAAAGAGTTTGGGAGTCTTCCCTCTTCTTGAATTTTTTGGCATAATCTGTGAAGGATGGGGATTAGCTCTCCCTTAAATGCTTTGTAAAATTCTCCTGTGAAACTCTCTGGTCCAGGGCTTTTGTGTGTTGGGAGTTTTTTTTATTACAGCTTCAATTTTTTTCTGCTGTTATTGGTCTGTGCAGGCTTTTTGCTTCTTCACTGAGTTTTGGAAGATTATATTTTTCTAGAAATTTTTCCATTTCACCCAGGTTTTCAAATTTCTTGGCATATAGTTCACAGTAATTTCTTACAATCCTTTGTATTTCTGTGGTATCAGTTGTAATCTCTCCTCTTTCATCTCTGATTGTGTTCATTTAGGTCCTCTCTGTTTTTTTCTTGAGGAGCCTGCTTAAACGCTTGTTGATTTTGTTTATCTTTTCAAAGAATCAACTCCTGGATTCATTGATCCTTAGAATTGTGCTTTTAGTCTTTATGTCACTTAATTCTGCTTTGATCTTGGTTAGTTCCTTCCTTCTACTTGCTCTGGGCTGTCTTTATTGTAGTTCCTCCAGTTCTTGTAGGCGTAGGGTTAGGTCGTTTATTTGAAATGTTTCTATCTTTTTTAGGTAGGCTTGTATCACTATGAACTTCCTTCTCAGGACTGCCTTAGCTGTGTCCCATAAGTTTTGGATTATTGTGAGTTCATTTTCATTTGTCTTCAGAAACTTTTTGTTTTCTTCCCTTGTATCATTCTTTATCCATTCATTGTTTAATAGCATGGTATTCAATCTCCATGGGTTTGAGTGTTTGGGATTTTTTTCGTTGAGGTTGGTTTCTTGTTTCAATCCCTTGTGGTCAGAGAAGATGCTTGATATGATTTCAATTTTCTTCAATTTGTTAAGGCTTGTTTTGTGTCCTATCATGTGGTCTATCTTTTAAAATGTTCCATGTGCATTTGAAAAGAATGTGTGTTTTGCTTCTTTGGGATGAAAGGCTCTCTATATATCAGTTAAGTCTATTTCATCTAGGGCATTGTTCAATGCCACAATATCTTTGTTGATATTTTGTTTGGAAGATTTGTCCATTTTTGACAATGGGGTGTTAAAATCCCCTATTATAATTGTGTTGCTGTCAATATCTTTCTTGAAGTCCTCTAAGATTTTCTTTATATATTTGGGTGCTCCCATGTTGGGTGCATATATATTTACAATGTTTATGTCTTCTTGATGGATTCTTCCCTTGAGTATTATGAAGTGACCTTCTGAGTCTATTTTTATAGCTCTTTTTTTGAAGTCTATTTTGTCCCATATGGATATTGCTACCCTGGCTTTTTTTCCCTGTCCATTTGCTTGGAATATTTATTTCCAGCCCTTCACTTTCAGTCTGTGTAGGTCTTTTGTTCTCAGGTGAGTCTTTTGTAGGCAGTATATGTGTGGGTCATGTTTTCTTATCCATTTAGCTATTCTGTGTCTTTTGATTGGGGCATTTAATCCATTTATGTTTACGGTTATTGTTAATAGGTACTTTTTCATTGCCCTTTTTTTGCACCTGTGTTCCTCTCTCTTTCACTGTTTTTCTTCCTTTTCTCAAAGCAGACCCTTTAGCAACTCTTGCAGAGCTGGTTTGGAGGAGGTATATTCTTTGAGGCTTCTTTTGTGTGGGAAGCTCCTTATTTGGCCTTCCATTTTAATTGAGAGCCTTACTGGATAAAGTAGTCTTGGTTACAGACCTCTGGTTCTCATTACTTGAAATATTTCTTGCCATTCCCTTCTGCTTTGGAGTGTTTCCATTGAGAAGTCAGCTGCTAGTCTTAGCAGGGCTCCCTTGTATGTTACTTCCTGTTTTTCCCTTGATGCCTTTAAGATTCTCTCTTTGTCTTGGAATTTTGCCATTTTAATTATGATGTGTCTTGAAGTGGCCTCTTTGGGTTCCTCTTGATTGTGACTCTCTGTGCTTCCTGGATTTGTGTGACTTTTTCTCTCTTCAAATTAGGGAAGTTTTCCATCATTACTTTTCCAATCAGGTTTTCTATCCCTTGCTCCTCTTCTTTGCCTTCTGGAATCCCTATGACATGGATATTATTATGTTTCATGTCATCCTGCATTCCCCTTAACCTCTCCTCATTCTTTCTGAGACTCTTCTTTTTCTTGCTCTTTCTCTGTGTTTCTACCTTGTCCTCCAGCTTCTTGATCTGATCCTCTGCTTCACTGAATCTGCTTTTGATTTCTTCTACTGTGTTCTTCAGTTCAGAAATTGTATTCTTCATTTCCTCTTGGCCCTTGTTAATAGTTTCTATTTCTTTTTTCATGCTGATATAGTTTGCACTGAGTTCATTGTTATTTCTTTGTAGTTTTTGGTAATTCTCTGTGAGCTCATTGAGTTTCCTGATACCGATTGCTTTGAACTCAGTATCTGATAGTTGACTTGCCTCTATTTCATTTAGCATTCTTTCTGAGGCTTCCCCCTTTCCTTTCATTTGGGGATCATCTCTTTATCTTCCCACTATTTGTGAGACTCTTATTGTTAGCTTCTGCTTTTTAAGTTGATTTGTTTTGACTCCCTGGGTTTATGGTGTGAACTTCTATGGTAGAATACCTGTGAGATTCAGTGGTGCAGTCTCCTTGATCTCCTGAGGTCACTGGTCTTGGGCTGTCATTTATGTTGGCTCTCTGTATGTCTTTGGATTTTGATTGTTGTTGGATCTTTCTTTGGTGGATCCTTCCCTCCAGATGGTTAACTGAGGGTCACTCCATCCAACACATCTTGTATTCTGCTGTGCAGGTGTGTGCTGGTTGTGTTGAAGCTGGTTCTTCCGTGTGTACAAGGTTTTGAGGATTCTCTCTTGTTCTTGTTTGGTTGTTTGTACTGAGTAATTTCTCCACCATTTAGTTGTATTTCCAGATCAGTCCTGGGTTGAGTTAGTGTGGCTTCCCCTCCCTCTGTCACCTTCTTCTGTTGTTATCTGTTGGTGGTTCCTTTGCTGGTAGGTTTCTTCTTCCAGCAGGTATCCTGGTATTCACAGCTCCCACCTACTTGTCTGATTTTTCAATGTCCTCTACAAGTTTTGGTCTCCAGTCTTCATATATTCTGAGATACTGTTGGCTGTTAGCTCTGTTCCTCAGAAGATCTGCTAGGTGTTTCATCTGTATGCAGGGGGAAGTGGATTCCACTCCCACCTATCTTGCTGCCATCTTCTGAGCAGAATCTGATTTGTTATTCTAGCCTGTGTCAGGTGCTCATCTGCAGGAGCCACATGGGAAAGTGCAGGGTTCCAGCCAGCAAGTTTGTCCTGCTCAGCACCAACTGCAGCTGAAGGATCCAGGCATCTTTTAAGCCTCCTTGGAAAGCCCCATAGCATGGCTCTTGGACACCCTCTTTGGCCTGTTCTCCTGGGATGTGGATGTTCAGCAGTAGATCTTATTCCTTTATTACCTGACATAAGATGTATTAACTTTACATACTGGTATTTAAGTATTGTTAATTTTACATTGTAATGTTTAAGTCATGGGATATAAAGGCGAGGAGTAAACATCATTCAAGGACTTTTCATCTCTCCAGGGGAAAGTAGGTATGCCCAGTTGTGTGTCAACTTGGCTATGCTATAGTGCCAAGTTGTTTAGTCAAATACTAAATGCAGCCATAAAAGAATTTAGCAGATGTGATTAACATCTATAATCAGTTGACTTTATTATCTTCGATGATGTGGATGCGTCTCATCTGTTTATTTGAAAGCCTTAAGAGCAAAGGCTAAACTTTTCCAGAGAAAAAGTAGGGAATCTGTCTCAGGACTGTAACTGCCAACCTGTTATACAAATTTCAGACTTGCCAGCCCCCCAAATCACATGAACCAACTCCTTAAAATGAATCCCTTTAAATATACATCTTTTAAATATATGCATTTATATGTATTAATACATATTTATAAAATTATCTGTGTATAAAGATATTTAAATATATATTGAAAGAGGAATTTAAATAATATACATATTCTACTGGTTCTGTTTCTCTGGAAAACTCTGATACAATTAGTTTTGCCTGGTTTTGTACTTTATGTAAATGATACAATATACTTGTATGGCGTTCTCCATCTAGATTCTTTCCCTCATTATATTTGTGAGATTGACGCCTCCTTTGCATGAATCACTCCATCCCACCGTGGATGAACTATGGGAACAGACCATCTGTGCCACCTAGAGTGCCTCATTAGACAGCAGCCTGTAGGTGGCACTAAAATATCACATATAGAACTTAGAAATACCCTGTAACCTTGCAGATTTGTGTCAAGAACATCTGAAATTTTCTATGGTCTATAAATAGAGTAAAAAGCATATCATCAAATTGAAAATGAATTTTTTTTTCCAAATGCAGTGCTTATTGGCTCAATAAACTTGAAGTGTTCAGGACTCAGAGGACTTGACAGAGTAGACTGTGGGGTGGTTTGCCCTGAGTCAAACACAAGGCAGTGTCCATGACTGGAAGGAAGTGTCTGCTCTTAAAGACACCCTACTTGCAAGCTAACAAGTTAGGATGTCCAAGTCTATTATGGACACTTGCAGAAGCAATGTTACTACTTAAAACCATAGCAGTAGCAAGAGCAACACACATTTTCTTGAGCTGTTTCTCTGACCTTTAATATAACCAGGCAAGGTAACACCAGCACATGAAAGAGGTTGTAATTCAGAAGGATCTCTGAGTACAAAGACTCTGAATATTTGATAATGAGCAGTAAGCCTGCCTACCCCTTTGTTCTGGTGGGAGACACTCTTATCTTCCAAGGATATAAGCAAACTGCCCTTTGCTCTGGAGAAAAACAATCGCTGTCTTCTAAGGCTGTTCATTATACAAATATTCTTGAAAAGATAATCCAGAACAAACAGAAGCTACTACCTTGCTTATAAGACATGCAGAAAAGTGACAGACCCATGGAGAATCATTTTGCAACAGGAAGAATGTGGAGGGTGAGGGAGGTTCCCATCTGAAGGTTTGGTGAAGGAGAAAGATGTGCTCCTCTAGATCTGGAAAGGAGGCTGCAGAGTTTCATCTCTGTTTCTCAGCATTGACATCAGGTTTGGGGGCCAACGTATGTAATACGGGAAGTGAGGAACTCGCTTGCAGTTTTAGCCCTTTGTGGCATCCACTCCTGAACATTTGAGAAGGTGGCATTCTCCCTCTTATCTCCCTGCAGCAGGTTATGTAGAAAATAGTCATCTGGACTTCCTTCGTTTCTCTGTTCCTGAGCTTCGAAAGAGGCAGCCTGTCTAAGATCCCAGGGCAATTTTTCCTTTCTGGCTGGGGCAGAACAGGGAAAGAAGATGGTGCCTTGTGACTCCAGCAGAGAGAAGCGGCAGTGGTACTAAGAAGGGCAGAAGTATGGCAGAAGCCCAGGAAGGCCACCTTCCTGTGCAGGTCCAAGTAAAGCTTGATGAAAATAGAGATTGTTTCAGAGCACTTGCTAGGTTTTAGAGAGAAACCCTTGCTTCTCTCTTAGTGTATAAGCAACAGCATTAAGGGATGGATTGAAAGACCTATTCCCTTTCCTGCAAAGGTTCAGAGGGCAGTTTTGGACTGCAATGCCAAGAAGGTCTACATTTCAGTACTGGGATGCCAGTAGTTGTTGAATATAAGGGAAGGGTAGACCTTCCATGGTTACTTTCTTGGGATCTTTACTTCCTTCTATAATTTGTATTGTATATTAAAAGGATATAATAGGAGTAAAATGATAGGCTATTGGACTTCTATTGGTTGAAGGGACCTCAGAGATGACCTAGTCCAACAGTTTCTTAATTGAAATGCTGGGCCTGCTCAGACTTCCATGAATGGACTTCAGGGGCCCAAATTTCTTCTAGCATGACACATTGACCCTCTGGATGATTGTCATTTGACAAGGAATCAAACAGAACAGACTGGTCTTGGAGTATGGCTAAGACAAGGTAGGTGTGCTGTGGTGAAGCTGGGCTGGGTGGGATAGTGGCCTTGAGCAGGATGAGGGATGAGGCACTGTGCAATGTGGGTGTCCAGGAGTGACTGGCAGCCTTGGTGTCCTCAATCATGACACACAGGAAGGACACTTGATGATATTTTATTCTAAGAATGTAAGCAACAAAATAGAAAGCTGTTAAGTATCTCTATTTAGATTGGTTTTACTAGAGGTTGAGATTCATGTCATGAGTCATGGGGGAAAAGAATGCATAGACAAGATAGAACCCCAAGTGACAGAGGGAAACAACATAGAAAAGTGGTACTTTAGGAATGTTCATCTGGAGGAAATTGGAAGAATGAGAAAGTAGGAAAGGAAGAACACTTTCTTTCAGATCATATTTTTCCTGGCACTCAGTAAGCCCTCAAAAACATTTGGGGAGGCAGTGGAGGGAGAGGAGAGGAGAGGACAGAGAGAGAGAAAGAGAGAGAGAGAATGCTCATGGTAAGGGCATTATGATGGGTCCTACCAACACACATTGTTATAAGAATAAGCACTGGTCACTTCCAATCTTTATATAAAAGGAGAGGTGAGAACATACGCCTTTACAAATACTCTTCACTACTACTTGAGTAACAATTATACTTCCTCTCCTTATAACAGAGGGCGGTTACTGTTAAGTTTTCACATTGTAATGGGGTTTGTTGTACTGGGACTTCAGAAAGGAAATTGAGTTTTCTGTTAATGCGATCACTACCCTAGGGCCTCATTATTTGGGACAGCTGACATGCAATGCTGTAGTCTAGGGAGATACAAAATATTTTTTGCAGGTCACTTTTAAGAAATAGTTTGAGGTGGCTGTGGAAGCTTCCTAAGCCCTTTGGGCTTCAATGTTCTAGGTGAGAAGTCAGTCTTCTCTCTTACATCTCAAAAATGGCATTTCGAACAGCACAGTATGGCAGGCCCTTCAACTATGTCTACAACCTAACTCCAAGAAACTATGAATAAGTTTCCTTTCATAGTAAAGGAACTGGGCAGCTGTGGTTAAATTGAAGGTCTTAAGATAGGGAGGTCACCTGAGGTTATCCAGATGGGCCCAATGTCATCACAATAGTCCCTATAAGGGGCATGCAGGGGGGTAAGGGTCCGAGGAAAAGGTGATGTGACAAGAAGCAGAGATCAGAGCGAAGCAGCCACAAGACAAGGAATGTGGATGACCTCTAGAACTGGAAGAGACAAGGAACAGGCTCCTGGAGCCTCCAGAAGAAACAAGGCCCTTCTGACACCTCAATTTTAGCCCTTAAGACTCATCTTGAACTTCTGACCCCCAGAACTATAAGAAAATAAACTTAGGTTGCTTTAAGTTACCAAATTTATGGTAATTTGTTATAGCAGCAATAGGAAGATAATACATACAACTAGCACTGGGTTCTATGGAAAGATGTTACATAAGCCTCTCCCTCCATCCAAACATCTTTTACCAGCCTGGTGCAAAAGGTTTCAAACTTTGCTTTACTTTGAAGTCATGAGGAGAACTTTTGAAGATCCTTATGCCCAAGATATGCCCTAAATTAAATGAACCCGAATCTCTGGGAGTAGCACCCAGTCATCTTTATTTGTGTGTGTGTGTGTGTGTGTGTGTGTGTGTGTGTGTGTGTGTGTAAATAGAGAAATAATCCATGTGAAAATAAAATGTCCTTATCTTAGGTGTTCAGTTCAAAGGTGTTCACAATTATATACATTTGTGTGACCACTATCCAAAACAAACACAGAACATTTCCATCACAATAGAAAGTTTTTGAGACTCATCCATGGGGTTGTACATTCATTTTTATTGCTGAGTAGTATTTGATTATATGAATATATCATAATTTATTTGTTCATTTTGATGTTGATGGAATTTTGGATTGTTTACAGTATGGGACTGTTATGAATAAGGCTATGTAGTGGGTTTTTTCTTTTTATTGAATTTAGTGGGGTGACACTGGTTAACAAAATTATACAGGTTTCAGGTGCACAATTCCACAACACATCATTTGTACACTGTATTGTGTGTTCACCACCCTAAGACAAGTCCTTCCATCACCATTTATCTCCCATACCCTCCTCCACCTCCCCCACCACCCCCCTGGAAATCACCACAGTCTTGTCCACGTCCATGAGTTTTTTTCCTTTTTGGCTTATTTCCTCCATCCCTAAGCTATGTAGTGATTTTAAAACATGGCCACAAAATCTTTGACATTCCTTCAACAGAAATGGTTTCCACATCCCTTCCTGATGGAGGTGGGCAGTCTTGTGACTATTTCACATTGTGGAATTGTGCAAGTGATATTATTTAGACCAAATCACGTCCCCCAAATTCATATGTTGAAGCCCTAACCCCTATGTGATTATATTTGCAGACAGGGCCTGTAGGGAGGTAATTAAGGTTAAATGATGTCACTAAGGAAGGGCCCTTATCCAAATAAAGCTGATGTTCTTATAAGAAGAGGGAGAGAGACTAGGGTTCTCTTTCTTTCTCTGCACACACACAGAATAAAGGTCATGTGAAAGAACACAGTAAGAAGGAGGCCATCTGCAAGCCTGTCCTCACCAAACACCAATTCTTGATCTTGGGCATTCCAGCCTGCAGAACTGTGAGAACATAAATATCTGTTATATTAACCCCCAGTCTATGGAGCTTTGTTATGAAAACTGTAGCATACTATTACAGACCTTATGATGCTTGTGAAGCTATAATATAAAAGGCCATGAAGCTTCCCAAAGCTGGGAAGTTCCCTGGGAATACTAGCGTTGGGGGAATACTTGAGCTCCCCTGAAGAAATTTGGCTACACTGAGACCACTATGCCAAAAAGGCTACTGTAGACATTTTGGTTGAAAGTAACCACCAAGTCTGGACTTCAACCTCTCAGCCCAGACGCCAGAGGTGAGTGTGCTAGCCATTTGGGAATGGCTGTGTCAGACAGTGGCCAGGTGGGACAGAGAGGAGCTGTTCCACTATGCCCCTTCTCAATCCCTGACTACAGAATTTGTGAGCATGAAAAATGGTGGTTGTATGCCACTGACTTGGGGGTAGTTTTTTAGTCATACTGGATAACTGGAACAATGTTGTTATGAGCATGCTTGGAGAACTCTCTTTTTTGAACCTATTCATTCCTTTCTCTCTGTTAAGCATATTGGAGTAGAACTGCTAGGTTGAAGATTAGATGTGTTTGGACTTCATATGAATTTGCCACAGTTCTACAATATAGTTGTACTATTTTACATGACCAACTGCTATATATGAAGGTTTCAGTTGTTCTACATTTTGCCAACATTGGTGTTATCGGTCTTTTTGATAACCGCTCTAGTGGCTATAAAAGAACATCTCATTAGGTTTTTATTTACAGTCCTCTGTTATTAAAGATGTTGACCACTCTTAGATATTGATTTATGGAGCATCTGTTCAAGTCTTTCATCTAGTTTTAAACATCGGGTTATTTGTCTTTTTATTGTTCATTTGTGATAATTCATACTAAATTATAGATACATGTCTTATGTCAGATAAGCTCCCTTGGTGTAGTCAAGGTTGAGACCACTGACCTAGTGCTTATTTCCTTCTTTTTCTGGAGAACAAAACCAGGTTTTCTGTGCAGAATTTGAAGTCAGACTGCCTGATATTGATGTGGATTTGAAGGTTGCCTACTGAGTGATGTTGGGCAAGTCATGTTAAAAGATAAGATGTGGCACATGAAAATTTTCAAGAGTGTATTTGAGCAAATATCTATTCAAATTGGGCCAAACCAAATATGGTTAAAATGCTCCATGGTAGGAGCCAGGGGAAGAAGTTTTTATAGACAAGATGTAGAATCAAAGCAAGGAAATTATTAAGATTAGATATAGCCTGTGCAGTTGTCTTATTTGGGAAAGGCAAATAAGGTGGCTATTTGTGATTGGTTGTTCTTAAGTCGTTTGTTTTTTTTTTAATTTATTGATTTTGGAGTAGGGGGCGAGAAACACATCTATTTGTTTCTTCACTTATTTATGCATTCATTGGTTGCTTCTTGTATGTGCCCTCACCAGAGACAGAACCTGCAACTTTGGTGTATCGATGTATCAGGATGACACTCTAACCAACTGAGCTACTGGGCCAGAGAGAGTTGTTCTTAATTTTTATTTTCTTGTATTCAAGTGCATTGACTCTGGCTTAAGTTTTGGTTTGCTTATGTAAGCTACCAAGGCATTAGAGCCACCCCAGTCTAACAGCTTCCTTGTTTCATTACTTTACCAGTCATTTAATAGCTCTGTACCTCATTTTATTTTCTAAAATAGATTTAATAATAGTACAATGAAGAGTGTTGTAATAGTTAAAGGACGTTAGACACAGAACCACTAGTATGGTAACTGACACTACATGCACTGTACACAGAACTGCATAAGGTTTTCCAATTAAAATTTTTCATATGTATATAGAATCTTCTATTTTAGATAAAATGTTCAGGTCACTAATATCTACCCTGTATAAAAGACTAAGAGGAGGACAGTTATGCATATAATGCTTCAGACATATAAGGAAATTGTTGGAAACACTGGGTATTTAATTGTTTTTTTTAAATATCTCAGATTGTCTCCAGTTAACAAAGGAAGGAGGTAGGAGAGAGGAAATAGAGGGTGAATGACATTGGCTGACAGTAACAGGGAGTCTGGCATTGCAGATTTTCTAAATGCAAAAATTTGAGGCTGAAATTGGCACTAGGTATGTCAACTATTTAGTCATGCTAAAAAGTTCACTCTCATACATGGCTTCTTGTGTGATCAAAGCTCATGTTCACAAAGCAACTGTCTAAGCCTGTGACAACACACAGTTCTAGCTAACAGATCAGCACAGAACTTTGATCCATGTTAAAGGCAGCCTGACCTTACTATCACAGTGCTTTATGCAGAGTGATGTACAGTTTACAAAAAGCTTTCATATATTTATTTTAGGTTAATTTACCTTATAATAATCTTGTGAGGAAAAAATGGAAGAGACAAAGTGTTGCGGTTTCATGGCTATGCAGAATCCGTGGTGACCGTGACCGAATGCGTTTATAAATAATTCTCACTCAAAAATACACAGGAAAAGGTGTGGCAGTGATTTCCACACGTGTGTAAACACGCAGTCCTGAGAATTTACACGTTTTGAGCACAGCTCCGTGTGATTCCTGTGTGAGCAAGTGTGGATCATGTCTGTGGGATGGGAATTCTCTAATAGGAATTTGGCAAAGGTGTATCTTAAAAAATTCTGGCTTGCTGATCTCTGAATATTGCTTTCACCTGGTCGTG
>PVJI01029492.1:0-15221 GCA_004026765.1 Micronycteris hirsuta
TGCCCCCAACTGGGGACCCGGCCTGTACCTGGATCTGAAATCAAACTGGTAACCTTTTGATTCTCAGGCTAGCGCTCAACCCACAGAGCCACATCAGCCAGGGTGTGAACTTGTTATCTTAATCTCATTGAACTTCAGTTTACTTGTCTGTAAAGGTAGGTGGGGCAAAAGTAGGTTTACAGGTGTGAGTACACAGAACACAGAGTTAATTCTTATACTATCATTTAGTAATTATTGTATTATTTTCCATATGAACAACTGTAAACCTACTTATGCTCCATCCTGTACATGCTTTGCAGGGTTTGTGAGACTTAAATGAGCTAAAAAGTGATCTAAGTCCCTCCGGTACTGGATATATTATACAACAGCCACGTAGTGAATGCTGATTCCTGGGTGCTTTAAGGCACATTTTTCAAAGTCCTCATCAAGTATTTCACTGGAGGATCACAATTCAGCTAGCATTCTTAGTTTTGGAAAATTACCGGTAGTTATGGTACATGACAACTAGTCTCTGAATATTTCATTTGCAAATTAGAATAAAACATGAGTCTGTATTTTAAAAGGACTTCCATTTAAGTTGTTATTCTGAAACAGAATAAAATGTTCCCCCAAATTGCTCCATTGAGTCAAGCCCTACCAGAACAAATTGCTCGCGGGGTCAAGCCCTGCCGGAGCACTAGCATTTATCCACAGGTAGCTGTAAAGCAATAGTCCAGGAGCTATGCTGACTTCTTTTAACTTTGTTTTTCAGATCTAAATCCAAGCCACAAATTCCAGAGACAAACTCAATACCAGACTGGGAAAGTTCCTTCTTGAATCCCATAAGTGCTGCACAATCCCACAATGCTTCACTTTGCTGACATATACCCAGACATCAGTGTTCCGAAAAAGGAGAAGCCTGTTAACCTATTCCCTGATTGGTTAACCCCAGCAATATCTTCGTTTCCAAGCAATAAAAACCCCTAAGCCCCACATTTGGCACACAGACCCTGGGACACTATCTCAGTGTTCTCATCCTCTGCAGGGCTTCATTCAGTAAATCTGCCTTTGCTTTTATCAGTGTCCCTGGTCTAAATTCTTTTATATCAGAAGACAAGAACCCAAACCCATAGCTAGCAATTCTCCTTATATTTTTCCCCATCACCAAAAGAGCAGAGTGGAGATGGCAGCAGGATTGCAAACCAATTGGCAACTGAAACTTCAAATTCCCTCTTCATTGTTCCCTCCTCTTCCTTCTCCCCATCTCTCTCTCTCCTTCCCTTCCTCCCTCTCTGTCTCTCTCTCTCTCACCCCCCCCCCCCCCCCCGCACAGGTTGCTTGAGAAAATAAGGAGAAGCAAGACATTCCAGAGATACCAATGCATTTAGGATTCTCCAAGTGGAGTTTCCTTTGTTTCTTTCCATTCTTGTTTTCTTGTCCATCCCACTGTTTCAGCGGAAATGTGCAGGGCAGGATGTGAGGGGCAGGGGTGACCTGAAGGACAATCTACTCTTGACTTCTGGCCCAAACCCTCCTCCTCAGGGCTTTCCCAAATGAGAAGACACGGGGAGATGGAAGGGAGATTTTTTTTTTTTTTTTAAAGATTTTATTTTATTTATTTTCAGAGAGAGGAGAAGGGAGGGAGAAAGAGCAATGTATGGTTGCCTCTCACATGGCCCTCATTGGGGACCTGGCCTGCAACCCAGGCATGTGCCCCGACTGGGAATCGAACCGGGACCCTCTGGTTCCCAGCCCGCGCTCAATCCACTGAGCTACACCAGCTGGGCGGAAGGGAGATTTTTGAGGGAGGAGACAGAGTATCACTGTAAATCAGGAAAGGAGAAGAAAGGAAACTCAGCTGACAGACCTCTGCTGCCCTTTTTTCTCTTAGTTACCAGTTACTACCAAGTGCTATCTGCTGCATGTAGATCTGCTGAGCATTTTTTTAAAAATCTCTTTCAAATTCTCCTGATCTGTGTCAATCACCCCTCCTGGTATGCTTATGGATGAATGTCTATAAAAGTTCACTTGTAAAAGTGGCAAATATTAAATTTTAAAGAAGTTTTTTATTCATTGATTTTAGAGAAAGAGAGGAAGGGGAGAGGGGAGGGGAGGGAGAGAGAGAGAAACATCGATTTGTTGTTCTACTTATTTATGTGGTCATGGATTGATGTTTGCTTATGCCCTGACCAGGATCAAACCCGCAACCTTGGCCTATTGGGATGATACTTTAACCAACTGAGCTACCTGGTCAGACTTTCTTTTTTAACTTTATTTTTATTGTTGACACTATTACAGATGTCAATATCCCCATCCCCCCCTTTGCCCACCTCCATGTAGCCCTTGCCCCCCTCTCCCCCACCACCATCACCACACTGTTGTCTGTGTCTACGTGTTATGTATATAACACATTACTTCTTTATTAAAATGGAAGTTTTTCTCAAAGCAGTCAATATAATTATTACAAAATAAATGATTATTTTTATCTTAAAAGCGTAATATAATTTTAAATGGTAGTGTGGCATCTCAGGCTACTTGCCACTGACCATTCCATGCCCGCTCTTTCATTCCTTCCTAATCTGGTTGCCCTGTTGCGTGGAACAAATTCTACTTTAGCTTCCTAAATGTTTTTCTGTACATCAGACTTCTTGTTTTCTTTTTTGCCAGACTGGGATTTTTTGGTGGTTGTGGGGAGGGAATGTTGCAGATGGGCAATTGCTACTTCTGTCTACATTGTGATTTTATTTTATTTTTTAAAGTATAGTTAATTGATTATGCTATTACAGTTGTCCCATTTTTTTCTCTCCTTCATTCCCCTCTGCCCTGTACCCCCTCCCACCAGCATTCTGGCCCCCCTTAGTTCATGTCCATGGGTCATACATATAAGTTCTTTGGTTTCTCCATTTCCCATATTATTCTTAACCTCCCCCCCCCCTGTCTATTTTGTACCTTCCATTTATGCTTCTTATTCCCTGTACCTTTTCCCCCATTCTCCCCACTCCCCCACCCCACTGACAGGCCTCCATGTGATTTCCATTTCTGTGGATCTGTTCCTGTTCTAGTTTTTACTTAGTTCATTTTTGTTTTTGTTTTTTTAAGTTTGGTTGTTGATAGTTGTGAGTTTGTGCCCCGGCCAGCAGGGCAGTCAACTGGGGTAGACCTGTTAGTGAAGGAGTGAGAGGGACAGGAGGCGCGAAGAATGGCAGCAAGACAGGATTCTGATCAAGCTGCAAATTTTATTTGAGGATCGCGGGTATATATACTGGTTGTCTGAGGGGCGTTGCTGGAGAAGCTCGGTGGAGTCGTGGGTCTTACTGATTGGTCCTCTTGCTCTAGGGGCTATATGCCTTTTATGGGCAACGGGGAGCTTATTGGCGACAGGGTTGTTGCACATGCGCAGTGCTGGCTGGCTGATGCATCTTCCCTTGAAGGTTGCATGGCTTGCTACAGGGTTGTTGCACATGCGCAGTGCTATGGTTTTGCTGATGCCAGGATCCTAACAAGTTTGCTGTCATTTTACTGTTTGCATTTTTAATTTTAAAAGCAAAGTTAATTTTACTCATCTAATTAAAGAAGCACATGTTTTTCTTTTTTTCATTGTCCATTGGTTGTCAAATGATGACATTTTGTCTTCAGACACTCTCTCCCACCTTTCTAGCCACATCCAAAGTTTCACTGTCGGTGAAATGCCTGACCTTCCCATACCTCTGTACTTTTGCATAGTGATGTGTAATTCATGAGAAGTGTGGCTACTCCTGAATTTTTTCTCTCTGCTAGATGAATTTTTATTACTTCTCCAAAATCTATCCAAATGCCATCTCTGTTGTGAACCGATCTTTGCTTCTCTTGGGCAATTAATCACTTGATTCATTTCTGCCTCTGTGTTCCCATAGCACATGGGGACACATCTCTGCTACCCATTGGATGATATCTTTTACCGTACCTGTCTCCTGCACGAGACAGTGGTGGGAATGACTGTGACACCAGCTCGCCCTCCGCAAGGACTGTGCTAATGGACACTCCACCTTCAGCACGAGCGCCGTTTTTCTCTACTCCAACAAACCCTGGACAGCTTAATTTTGGAATTTTTTGCTAACTTGGTCCACCAAAATTAGCATCCCATTATTATTTAAACTTATGTCTCACTGATTACTTTTGAGAGGAAATACTGAACTGTATGTTTTGTATAGTAATAGCTGTTTGTGTTTTGAACTAACCACATGTTGAGATTGATCCAATTCTGTTTTGTTTGATACATGCCCCAGCAACTCCATCCCCTTAACTCATCCTATTCAGCAATTCTGGGGATTATGGTGTTTATTTTGCAAAGTAATCATTGCTTTATGGTAATCTGATTAAGTTACTTCACAGGAAGATACTCTTAAGGCCATCACATCTTGGAAAATTATTTCTCCACCCAGTCACAGTACTTCTGAATTACACATCACTACCAGTAAATCCAATAAAAGCTTCTTCCAAATGGTGTGTCACTAGTAAATCTGGAGAAAGTTAAAAAATTCCCTGGTAGTCAGCGGAAAGTTTTTTTTTTAATATTAATACAATTTTGCAATACATTTTATATATTTGTGTTGAAGAATCTTATTAAGGAAAAAAGAAAAGGATTTAGAAAATGATTAGAAAGTTTGTCAATGTTAATTTCATGTGAATTTTTATAGTTCCCTCTTAATGACAATACTGATGATCACATTCACAATGATAATAGCTGAGATATTTTGAATGTTCAAAAGGTGATTTTTCTAAAGGCACTGTCCATTTTAACAAATTTAGTCTACAACTTACTCTACCCGTCACCACCTTACTCAGTTTCCTGGGAGGCAGAGGTGTATAGACAACATCCTTGGGGTCGCTGGCGATCTGGCCTTCCGAGTGTCTGGCCGATGGAAACCGTGGGCAGGAGATGGGAGGGAGGCAGGAGGAGGGGGGTTGGGAAAGATGTTTCCTGGCCTCCCTCTCGCCAGCGCTACCGAGGGACAGACACAGCTCTTGTCCTGTGGCACTCCGCGTTCAGCTCCCTTCTGGGTGCTGGTGACTCGTTTCTCCCTTTGCGCCTCAGTGGTAGCGATGCTCTACCCAACGCTTTACAACCAGCCCCTTTATTAAACCGCCTCCGTTACTCCACTGCTCCTCCGAGCGCACCATCTTTTTCCTGCCAGGATTCTGGCCGATAGGCGCTGGGTTGATAATTTATGGAATTCTCAGTTATAATCGTCCTCAGAATTTTAATGACATTGCTTCATCGCTTGAAGTTTCCAGTGTTGCTTGTTGAAAAGTCTGATGATATCTCCATTCCTGAATTTGTGTCTCCCCACTCCCAGAATCTTGTTAAATCTTCTTTTTGTCCCCGGTGTTGTGAAACTTCACCAAGTTGCTTCTTCTGACACAATTTTTTCCACCGTTGTGTTGCACTGTGGGTCCTTAGATCTGCAAGTTTATGTCCCCAGAGTATTGGGAATTTTTCTTGATTATTTTGCTTTTGATTTTCTTCTCTGTGTTTGCCAACTTCTCTCTTTCTGGCATTTATATTACTGTGGATTAGATCTTAGACTTCTTGTCCCGCTCTCCAGTTCTTCTGTTCTCATCTCTTGTCTTTTTCGCTTCCATGTCTTTTTTGTTTACTTTCTGAGGTACTTACCTAACATTACCAACACTTATTTTTCCATTCATTGAGTTTCTTCATTTCTGCCATCACTTTTTTTTTTTTTTTTTACTTCCAAGATCACTTTTCTTCTCTTGGAATGAAACACTTAGAAATAGATATTTACATTTTGTGGATAGATCTTCTTTTGACAGTATGAGGATATTGGTTATATTTGATTTTGAAGTTTTCTTCTCCCTGCTTAGCCAGTTTACACCAAGTTCCTTTGGCTCATTGGCTTTCATCACTGTTTTTCATGTTAAACACTTTCTCAATTTCTAGTGACCCTTGAGCGTTTCCTCATATTTGAAAATTAGTAGTAAAAAAGTGAATGGAAGTCCTGAGTGCATGGGTGAGTCCTGTTGGCTGTGACGTCCATTCTAGGGGGATCTGATTGGGTGGCGTTATTAGGAAACCCTCAGTGCCAGTGTCATGAGATCTGAGCTCTTAGGCTGCTCCTGTGCCCTTGGAATGTACAGCCAGGCTGCCAGACGGGAGTTGTGTAGGGGACGAAGGCCAGGTCCTCATCATTCATTATGAAAATATCCAATTAATCCCCTTGTTTGTGATACCCACCTCTACTTTCTACCAGAAGTGATTTTTGTCCTGTCTAGAGATCCTCTATTTTGCCCCTCCAAAGGAGAAAACCCTTCAGTCTTCCATAGGAGGAGGAGGAGACCGGTGGCCGAGCTGACCACGGTTGCAGCAGGGATCTGGGAGTTCCAGTGATGCCTCAACACACTCTCAACCAACCCTCGCATTTCACCACTGCCACAAGTACACGGCACTGTCGATTCCTGAGCTTTTTTCCCTTTTCTCTACATCGTAGCAGTTACTGCTCGGATTCCCTCCCTAGCAGAATAGGATTTAGTTTGCTTGTCCTACTAATGTGGTTGCCACTCACATCTGCTTTCTAGCTTCCAAAATCTTCATGTTAGATAAAGATCTTTTAAAGTACAGTAGTCCCCCCTTATCTGTGGGGGTTATATTCCAAGAGCCAGAACTATGGATAGTATTGAATCCTATATAGACTATGTTTTCTTCTGTACATACATAACTGTGAGAAAATTTAATTCATAAATTAGGCACTGTAAGTGATTAACAACAATAACAAATAATAAGATAGAACAATTACAACAACGTGCTCTAATAGAAGTTACGTGAGTGGCTTTGGGGCCATTATTAAATAAAGGAAGGCTCGCTTGCACACAGACACCGTGATACCACAGCTATCAGTCCGATAACTGAGACGGCTACTAAGTGACCACTGGGCAGGCAGGGCCCACGCATGGGTGCAGTGGACAAAGGGACGGTTCGTGTCTCAGGCAGGACTGGGTGGCACGGCATAAGATTTCGTCATGCTCCTCAGAACAGCACATGATTTAAAACATAAATTGTTCATTTCTGGAATTTCCCATTTAATATTTTCATGCCACCACTTACCATGGGTAACTGAAACCACAGGAAGTGAAACCGTGGATAAGAGGAGACTACTATATGTCCATTTACTATCATTTTACTGTGATTTCAGGTGGCGTAGAACATTAATGTATTTGTTACATCCATCATCCTCACCTCTTTAAAGCCTATTACAACTTCTTGTGGCTAAAAAAAGAGATCCATAAGAGCCCATTCTTTGCTTCTATCTACTTTAAAGCATTCTTTTCTCCAACATTCAATTGTTTATTGGTTGCTAATGAAACAAGAATGCTTTATAATTGTTGAGGCTGGCAAGATATATTGTTCTTCCATAAAACAGAGCGATCTTGTGAAAAGGCAAGAATGACCCGAGACCCGTGCTCTGATATCGCTGCCGGAGCACCCCTTGAACAAGTTCACGATAAGTTCATAATTGGGCTGCATAATTTGGTCCTAGGTCATGGCCGCCATGCAAACGATGACATTATTTTTTAGTGCTCTCATTGAGATTGAGAAATCTTCTAACACATACGTTTTCAGTGTGAGATAGCAGCCACTTTGGCCTCCTTGGCAGATTCAGGGGACAGACGACGCGGGATCCTCCCGTTGGACAGCCTGTCCTGGATTTCGTCACGCTAGGCTGTGGAACAGACGGGGGCCAGATGTAGCTCGGTGTCACAGGCCGTGTTGTCCTGGTGAGTGACTGTTGCTGGGGTTTCTGCTGTCGGCCTGGTCATCCCATCCTCCCTGAGATTCCTCTGCTTTCTTAAGCCTGGCCATCTGGCCTCCCATCAATTCAGGCAGCCCTCATGACCTTCTGACAAATTTCTCTCTTGCTTAAGCTAGCCAGTGTTGTGTTAGTCACTTGCAAACAGAAGCCTTCACTGATGGACGAGACAACCATAGAAAGGCAATTTGTGAGTGCCACAGGAGGCGGGAAGGCTTGGATGAATGGACAGTCATTCCACAAGTCATCAGAAAATAACTTTAAATACTTGCCCTGGTAGGAATTGCTTACCAGTATCTCCTACCAAGGAAAACAATGGCGGACTTTTTATCTTCTGCTGTGTGCCGTCTGAAACGAGGTCGGTGCTCACTTCATTGCCTCTGCAATCCCACTCTTGTTTTATCAGGAGCCAAAGGGAATGATTCACTAATTAGCACCAGATCTGTCTTTGTCTAAAATGCCAAGGGAATTTTTTAGTAATAGTTGGAAGCCATCCCTGAAAACAGCACAAATCTAAGAATCTAAGTTAGGTGGGAAATTGAATTGATTTTTGCTGTCAATATTAGGTCACTTCTGTATACTCAGTTCAAACAAATAGGTTTGGTCTGACTTGTGGCAGGAGTTATCTGATGTTGGTGGCGATCTCATCTAACACACAGGAGAGATAGCATACCTTAAAATATTATAAGTACTAAGGAAATGCATGAAACCAGCTTACTGTGAAAATAATTTCAAACAATAAAAATATGTAAAGTGAGACCTGAAACGCCTGTTCTCTAATCGTCCTCACCCCCACCCACCCCAATCCCATTCCCTCCCCGTATGTAACCTCCGTTAGCGGTGAGATGTATGTGTTCTTCCTGTGTATGCCTGCATATCTCTACACACATTTACAGATCTGCATTTTTACGTATTTATAACTTCATTATACATATTACTCCCTGACATGCATTTTCATTTATCCAACCTGTCTTAAAAATCTTTTCATTTTATACATAAAGATTGCTTTCACTTCTTTTAAACCTACACAGTCTTACATAATATGGTTAAATACAACGTGGTGAGTCCCATTTTTATCAACTTAGCCTGTTTGGATATTTTTGTATTACCAACAATGTTAACATGGTATGTTGTGTTATGTATTCCTATGTACATTTAAATACTCCACAGGATAAGTTATTATTCCTAGAAGCAGAATTGTTAGTTAAAGGCTATGTGCATTTAACATTTTGAAAGAGCTTGCCCCGCCAAAGTCTCCTATGACTTCGATTTGTATTTTTATACTTACTAGAAAGTTTGAGCATCCTTCACGTCTTTGTTGTGAAATCCCTTATTTATACTGTTTGTTCACATTCCGTATCTCTTTTTTATTGGTTTGATTGAATGATGCATTCATAGTAAACCACTTTTATGCTATGTAGTAAAAGTTTATAAGCAGTATCACCTCTTTGCCCCCTTTTGCCTTCCTTGAAGCAATATAAAAGCCTAATGGTTTACTCGGCGTTTTTGAGTAAAAAAAGTACAGTGCCAAGGAGTCAATCCGTGCCAGCCACAGGCATCACTCTCACTTGTACTAAACATCTCAAAATACTTGAAAAAGACAAATAGATTACTAAAATAACATTTTCTACATAGCTCTTTTAAATCATATACAGTTAATTAATTTAACAATCAGGGTATTTGGCAATTATATTCTAAAATGTGTATGGAAAGGCACAGGTCCTAAAACAGCTAAAACAATCTTGACAAAGACCAGTGGCGTGGGAGGAATCCCTCTCCCTGACATGAAGGCCTACCATATGGCTCCAGCGATCAAGACAGTGTGATGCTGTCAGAGCAAAAGACACATAGGTCAACAGAACAGACTTTTAAAAAGCCAGAACTAGACTCACAAAAATATGTCCAAGTAATTTTTTCGACAAATGTGAAACAGTAATTCGATTGAGGAAAAATATAAATAGACTTTCAACAAATGGTGCTGGAGCAATTGGATATTCATAAGCCAAAGAATGAAACAAGACTTAAACGTCACATCTTATTTAAAAACAACTCAAAATAGATAATGTACTTAAAGGTAAAATGTAAAACCAAAACTTTTAGGGGAAAAAAGGGAAAATCTTCAGGCTCTAGGACCAGGAGAAGACTGCACGGCCAAAGGAGTAGGGCTTAGACCAGCCCCAACACACAGTTGATGAAGGAAAAATTAACGAATTGGGCCTCACCAGAATGAAAAACAAATTAAAAAAAACTTTGCTATGTGAAAGATTCTGTTAAGTTTGAAAAGACAAGCTAAAAGCTGGGAGAAAACTTTGAAATCCATAAATCTGGAAAAGGACTAATATCTAGAATACATAAAGAACTCTCAAAACTTGATAGTAAAAAGAGAACAGATAATTCAATTAGAAAACTGTCAAGACACATAAACAGAATGTGTAACTCACGGAAGAAAGTATACAGTCGGCAAATAAGCACATAAAAATGTTCAACATTAGCTATTAGGGAATGCAAAATTAATACTACAACACAGTTATCAGAATGCCTAAATTAGAAATAATGACAATGGCCCTGGCTGGTGTGGCTCAGTGGATTGAACACTGGCCTGCAAATCAAAGGGTCGCTGGTTCTATTCCTGGTGAGGGCACATGCCTGGGCACGTCCCCAGTGTGGGGTGTATGAGAGGCAGCCACATGTTGATGTTTCTCTCCTTCTCTTTCTCCTTCCCTTCCCCTCTCTCTAAAAATAAATAAATACAATCTTTAAAAAAAATAATGACAATGCTAAAGACTGATGTGAATGCAGATAAAATCATATATTGCTTGTGGGAATATAAAATGGTAAGGCCATTCTGAAAAACAGATCAGCAGTTTCTTATAAAATTAAACATGCAAAAGGCAACCCACAGAATGGGAAAATTATTTGCAAGTCATGTATCTAATAAGGGTCTAGTATCCAAAATATATAAAGAACTCTTACAACTCATCAATAAAAAAGAAACTTAATTTAAAAAATAAGAAAAGGGCCTGAATCAACATTTCTCAAAGGAAGATATACAAATGCCCAATAAGCACATGCAAAGATGCTCAGTATCATTAGTTATCACAGAAATGCAAATCAAAACCACAGTGAGATACCACCTCATATCCACTAGCCTGGCTAGGATCAAAAAGTCAAATAATAGCCCTGACTAGACATGGTCACTTGGTTGAGCATTGTCTCACAAAGTGAAAGGTCTCTGGTTTGATGCCCAGGCAGGGTAGGTCTCCAGTTGGGACATGTGCAAGAGGCAGCTAATCAACGTATCTCTTGCACATCAATGTTTCTCTCCCTCTCTTTCTCCCTCCCTTCCCCTCTCTCTAAAAATAAATAAATAAAATCATTTAAAAAAAGTCAAATAATAACAAGTGTTGATAAGGATGTGGAGATATTGGAAACTGCAGACACTGCTGGCAGGAGTGTCAAATGGTGCTCCTTTTTGGAAAAGAGTCTGGGAGTTCCTCAAACAATGAAACATGGTTATTACCTATATGACCCATTAATTCCACTCCCAGGTATATGTCTAAAAGAAATGAACACAGAGGCCCACACAAACACTTGTACATGAATATTCATAGCAGCATTATTCATAATAGCAAACAACCCAAATGTCCATCAATTGATGAGTGGATCAACAAAATACGGTATAGTGTATACAAGAATGTTATTCAGCCATGAAAAGGAATTAACTACTGGTATTTGTTAGAACATTGATAAACCCTGAAAACATTATGCTCACTGAAAGAAGTTATTGCAGAAAGCATCTACTATATGATTACATTTACATTAAATGTCCAGAATTGACAAATATATAAAGACAGAAAGTGGATAAATTAGATTAGTGGTTGTTTAGAATTGGAGGGTTGGGGTGATTGAGGAGTGATATCTCAGGGTGTGGGACATATTTTCGAGGTAATGAAAATGTTTCAAAGGTGATTGTGATGATGGTTGCACAACTCTGTGACTACACTTGGATTGTACACTTTAAGGGATGAGTTATAGCTCAATAAAACTATTGTAAAAGATACCTAAACATGCAACTACTGTTTGACCCCCATATTGTACTCTTTGGCATTTATCTTCAAAGCTTGTACATAAATGTCCACTGCAGCTTCATTTTTAATATCCCAAAACCAGAAAAAACCCTGATGTTCTTCACAGGGTGCATGGTTAAGTAAACAATAGCCACACCTTGGAATATAAATAAGAATGAAAAAGAATGAGTTATTGATACACAAATCTCCAGGGCTTTATGCTGAGTGAATAAAGCTAATCCCAAAGTTCACGTAATAAATGATTTCATTTATAAAATATATATGACAAAATTACAACAATGGGGAGAGATCAGTGGTTTCCAGGGGTGTGGGATGGAGTTTGGGAAGGCAGAGGGAGGTGGGCCACACGAGTGACCTTCGTGGTGAAGGAACTGTGTCGATGTCAGTGACATTGAACTACAGTTTTGCAAGATGTTACCACTGAGGGGAACTGGGCAAAGCCCATATGGGATCTTTCTGTATTTTGCGAATGTATAATTTTATCAAAATTAAAAGTTTAATTAAAGAAAAACACTGGGCACAATGAAGGCAGAAATTTTGTTCAAAATTTAACAGAAAAATCAATGAAATACTTATGGTAGATACCTTCAAGTCAACTTTATATTCAGAAGTGGTCCTTCTAGGAAAGAAAATATTCATCTCAATACCCTTTACTTTTTTAATTCAATTTTTTATTTTTATCAGATTTTTAAAAGTCAGACTGTTGCATAAGACTTAACATATAGCAACTTCATGTCTGATCTCTCTTTTCTAATCTGTCCCCATTGCCTTCTTCCAGAGTCAATCATTTTATATTCCTTTAGTAGTTTCCTCAGATATTTACCTCTGTATTTCTATTATATTATGCTTATATTACTATTTCTTAAGTTTTCACCTTTAATTATGCATTAATTTTCACTAAGAAAGATAAGGGTATTTTCTCTTATCTCCTTTTTACCATCTCCTCACTTCCTTGTCCCCATCCCCTCAATATAGTTATATCAGAAATATAAACAAATATTTAAGTGCTTACATCATTATGACTCTGTACATACTCAGCAGAGCCTGGCAGTAGACTATGGTTAAATATCCATTCCTGTACAAGTCTTTGTTTTTCTCTGGCAATAATAGCCTCTGTGTTTTTTTTTTTTCCATTTGCTTAAGTGTTCTCTGTATGTATTGCTGTTTCATCTCTAAACTTCTCACAGAATTATGACACACTGCTCTCAATATTGGCAAACAAATGAACTAAACTATCTCTTTAAAATTTCTGGGAGATATCCCTCCCAAGGGCCTCCCAGAGGAGGGAGGGTCAATCATTGGCTGTGGAGCTGGGGAGGAGACTTGGGGGTTGAACTGCTTTCATGCAGGCCATCCACCAGTCCTCTTGTTTTTGGCCCCATCTGCTTCCCACACGCAGAGACAGCCTGTTTCTAGGCTTTCCATGGTTTGGTAGTCTAATCAATATGTTTCTTGGTATCTTCTACCCTCACCCCTACCACAAACATTTTAACTTCTTCTAGTCTGCTCAATCAGTTATTATGAGTCTGTTTTGTTGACATCTCTTGGCTGCTGTTATCTCCTCTCCCATTCTTTCTGTGCTTGTGAATTTTTGAGTTTTTCTTTTAAAAATGTCTTTACATAATTTCAGTGAGATTTTGAGTAATGACAATGAGGGTGAATAGGTGTGTTACTTTGCCATATTTAAATGGCAGACCAAACTTTGTGCATTCTAATATAAATACAAATGGTGATTGCCCTCAAATGATCAAGCTTATGGAGCATCTACATTCTTAAGGCATCAGAAGATAACTGTGGTACTGTCTGCTAATTGTTCTGCACTAATATCTGGCAATAAATAAATATCTGATGCGTACTAATTCTGCTAACTGGACAGTGTGGATGAATGACGCGCCCTAGAGACAGCTGGGACATGAGATAAAAAAATCTGGGTGTTTAAAAATAAGGATGCAGCTGCTGCATCCGCATGCTTGGAAAGCTGTGTGGGAGGGGAATTAACTTTAACTTCTATTTCGTACAAACTTCTCCTGTTGCTTCTTTATTTCCAGGGTTGATTGGTTTTCTGCCATTAAACCAGTATATTACATAATCAACAATGTTTTTTGTTAAGGAAGTTAAGGATATGAGAACACTCACAAACACTAAGGGTGAAAACCAAAAAAGAAAGAGAAGAATAACTGTTTCCTATGAGTGCTTTTATATTTCATTAAAACAAAACATCATTCCTTTAAGATTTAGAATAAACAAATTCTCATTTCTTTTTGGAAAGCTTTCTAAAAAGGACTTCTGTGTACTATGTAACTTTGATGTTTTTAAACTATGAAAAATTTGCAGAAAATAGTGTTCTACTTCACAGTTGACTAATCCTAGGTTTATTTATTTATTTAAAAAATATTTATGATCTTTTTATTAAAGATTTTTAAAATTTATTTTTAGAGAGAGTGGAAGGCAGAGAGGAAGAGGGGGAGAAACATCAATGTGCTAGAGATACATTGATTGGTTGCCTCTCACAGACCCCCAGCTGGGGACCTGGCCTGCAACTCAGGCATGTGCCCTGATTGGGAATCAAACAGACGACCTGTCGGTTTGCAGACTGGTGCTCAATCCACTGAGCCGCACCAGCCAGGGCTAAAACGTTTTTTAATTTATTTATTTTAGAGACAGATATAAGAAGGGAATGTGTGTGAGAGAGAGGGAGGGAGAGAGAGAAAGAGAGACAGACAGACAGAAAGACATTGGTTTGTTGTTATACTGGTTTATCCACTCAGTGGTTGATTCTTACATGTGCCCTGACTGGGAATTGAACCTGAAAGGATAAAGTCAACCCCATTTGCTATTGTGGCACCATTTGCTTTGCAGGCCTATAACCTTGTTGAACATGACTCCCATTTTACTTTTCTGAGCTTGTCCCCAAGACTGGAAATTACTGGAAAGCAAGCACAGAGCTAACCACTCCCTGCAGCCACAGGCAGAAGATAACATTGGAACAAACTGCAGCCTGGTTACAACGCCCCGACAGCCCCGGGGCCACACAACAGCAACCCCTCCACCCTTTCTTAATCCAATTACAGTCCAATAAAAGCTCAAAGCCACCCCCCCCCACTCAGTGCTGTGTATCCCTCCACACCATGCCCCTCTGCTTTCTTGGAGAGTGAATAAAAACTTTATTCTCTATACTTTCTTCTCTTTGTGAATTCTTCCAGAACCTGTGTCACCGACCACCCTAACATAACCCTCAACCTTAACTTATCTGGATGATGTTCTAACCAACTGAGCTATCTGGCTACAGCTTTTTTTTTTTTTTTAACTGATTTGAGAAAGAGAGAGGAAAGGAGAGAGAGAGAGAGAGAGA